>CABEEJ010002683.1:9912-55705 GCA_901482245.1 Timema douglasi
GGTGACCTGGCGGTCTAGGGGTAAGGTGTCAGACTTCTATGCTGGCGGCCGGGGTTCAATCCTCGGTCCCGGCACAGATTTATCTGATTACCAAACCCTTCCTTCACCTCTGACAAGACATCTTGTGAATGTGGGGAATGCCAGGCCTCCACCGTGGTTCGGATCCCACGTTAAACTGTAGGTCCTCCATTTCATCTCGCAATCACCCTACCATTACACATTAGCGTAAGTGTGTATAACCCGAATGGGTAGTAAGACGCGGTGCTAATAATAATGATATAAAAACTGCAAAAAACACTAACCCTTTCTCAGGTCCTCTACACTTCAACCTTCACTTTCACTACACAAACAATAAATGCAAATAGGGCATTAGTGCGAAATGAAAGTTTGTGAATTAACCAAAAAACATATGTTTGTTATTTAGTTTATATCTTTAAATTGGTATAAAATATATATCTTTAAATTGGTATAAAATATAAGTATTAACTAATATTTCACTCTTGACTTTTCCGAAAGATAAAGGCTCGGTCCTGATTGTGTGCATTTTGAGTGCTTTTCCACCCTCTCTCCAGCTGAATATCGGTGCAGTTTATTGAATCTTCTTTGTCCAAGCTATGTTTATTGTGAGTTGTGAATAACTGAACAACCAGCAGGACACGCATCACATTTTTATTATTTGTACGCTACACTATTGTTAGCAATAGCCACGAGATACTCAAAATATTAAATTCAAAGAAAAGCACAAACATCAGGGATTTGAACCAGTTCCCACCTAGTGAGGATATTGTGAAAATCATCTCGTACACAGCTTACTGGGAGATCTGGGTCAAAATCAAACTCGCTAATTACCTTTCTAACCCTTTAGGTTGGTCTGATTGTTACTATGAGCATTTTTCACACAAGACACTGGTTAAAGACCCGACCATCAAAATGGCAGCTGAGGTACTATGTAGCTTTGTGTATTATTTGTATCATATGAGATTTTTTTAAATCGGGAAGACTATAAGACTAATAAATATTAAATATATGTAAATAGGGATCTATATCGTTGAAATAATTTTAAAAGATTGCCATGCATAGAGCATCATTCTACTCTCTTGACCTGATGAAGCTGTCTGTGACAGTGAAAGCTTGTCCTCAAAAATGTGTTTTTTTAGTGTTCCATCTAAACAATTTCTACTCCAGTATTATCAAGGTTAGGTGTGCTGGCTATCCCTCCTAATTTAAACTATGTTTTAGTCTAGTGCTCTATTCCAAATAACCTTTTTATTGTTTCAAAATCTAGATAGACATATATATGAATGTAAATTTTGTAACTGATATACTGTTCTTCCTAGTGTGTTTTTGATTTGCAATCCACATGCATTGTAACTCTAATTACAAATATTTGACTTAAATAACTCGATAAAAGCCATTAATAAACTGTAATCAAACTGAATCTCGAGTCTAAAATATTTAGACTATGTACAAAACTTTTAACATCTAGTCTTTTAAGTGTCAAGATGTATTCTGCTCAAATATTCAACATTAAAAACGTGTAGATATTAAAGCTGTACTTAGATTTATACATTAATAGTGACTAGTGTATAGCTCGGTGCGCACAATTTTACAGCAAGGAAAATTTTCTAACAATACCAAAATGATTTTTCACTCATTTCGAGAAGTACCGGTACAAGCAAATTTTTCAATAATTGACCTAAAATTTGTGCCGTGCCTTCACTAATCATAAATGTTAAGTGAAATGGACATCAGATGTAAATAATGAGGGTTTGGGGAGAAGGGGGTATTGCAGTGTTTTCTTATGAAGGGCTGAGGGTCAAAATACACCCTAAATAAGGTCTCTTTTAGTCAAAATTTACTGTGAGTTTAATTATTTAACTTGTTTTACTTACATATTGCAATTAAAGTATTCTAAAGGTTCATATTACTTTATTACCAATCCTTATATCTAAAAATAAGCGAACCATTAAATAAATTTAATTTACTAAATCGTAAAAAAATATAAAAGATGTAGGCTCAAAAATCATGAAAAAAAGTAAGGTTTTTTTTTATCAAAGATACCTTTTTTATTAATTTCCTGTGACATGTCATTTGTTTATTTTACAAATTCCTATCTAAGTGTCCTTTAATTCTTTATCGATTTTATTTTTTCCTCCATTTTGTAAATTTTAATTTAGTCCCAGGAGGTTTTTTTGTCAACGCTCCCTCCCAACGAGTTCTGATAGAATGAAACCTAGGTCGAGGGATTGTGTGTTCTTAATTTCATTGTAAAAGACATACTGTGTTTGTTTGTTACCTTTAGTGTGTTTGCACCATCCTTTCCTTTACCTTTTTCCAAACATAAATAACTTATCTCAGTTTTTCTTAGCGGTGAAACAAGCTTATTGCAATTCAGCAATTCACACTTCATTATTAATTGGATGTTGGTAGTGAGTGCTATGTTTGTGTCGAGAGATGCACTAGTTATTATTAGTAATGTCTTATACGTACATGGATCCAAACACTTCTGATTTAATTAATATACAGCCCCAACCTCTTAGAAACGAGCAGTTTTATTTTATGAATTTATGCATGCATCAGTTGATTGTTTAAATAATTATAAGTTATAACAATATTCAATGGTAGTTCGTAGCTAAAATTAGTGGGGGTGCTGGTTAAAACATTTTTTAGCCTTTGTTTTAAAATTGTGTAAAAGTAAGTAACATGTAAAAACAGAAAATTTATTCAGGAACTTGATAAAATCTCAACCAAAAAAAACCAAACTTTTTTACTTACTTTAACTTAAATTGTTACAGTTCAAGCTTGATCTATTCATTTAAAAATGAAATCCATTCTTCTTTTTTTAATTTGCACAAAAAGTTCAATAATTTTCTCCTTGATATCTGGATGACAATTGAGGAAATTTTTCTCCATTGAAAGTACTTCAAGTGCATTTAGTCTTTCTGGTATATAAAATAACCGGAAAAAAAAATGAATCAAATAGAATAGCTGGAAGCAGAATAATTTAATTTTACACATTATCACATTCAAGAATATGGTACACGGTTTTTAAGCACAACACACGCCGAGTAAAAAATCCTTCCTTCCACCCTCAAGCCAGAGCTGGCACTGCGAGAGCAACAGTGCTCTCTCTACCTGGCAGTCCCGCCTTCCTCCCCACCCCCTCCTATGTGCGCATGCGCACAACAGTCAAACACCACATCACAGGCACTGTGTAGCGCACAACTGTCAAACATTACGCTGCTAGCACTGTGAAGCGCACAGTTCCATACAAAGATTTTTGTATCTTTTTCATAAACTTGGGGATGGCTACTGAAGTACTGACATTAAGCTTAAGGAATATATATTGTACTACAAAAATAAAGAAAGAATCAAAGAGAAAAGGACTCATTATGTTAAATATTATCGATAATATCAATTGGAAATAAGGGGTTCTGCAGTGCCTATACTCGAGCCACCACTGACAATATGTATTTTGTTATTTTAAATACCGGTAAACTACTTTAAAAAATTATATGTTCTTAGTGTACTTTCGTTTTATATTTTTATACTATAATTTTAACCAATGATGACACACTCGAATAAAAATATCTTGACTTGATATAACAATTTTAAGAAATTGGTAAAAACAATTATATAGACTTGTGTAGTTGAGTAAATAACAAAATCAATTGAAGGATAAAATTGTATTAATGTACCAAAAAGGTGGTCTGTTTTTTTTTTTATGATGTAATGACAAATAAAAATAATATACCCTGATTTTGGTTGGAAGAACAGGAGAAAATTCAAACACATTTATTTGTGGACAACATTGATATAATTTTAATATAATGTGATAATATTTATCAAAAGTAACATTTACAGCTTACATGACTTGATGTAGGGATATATCAAAATTGATTTACTAACTTTAATAAATTATTTATTCTTCCTACCAAAAAAAACTATAGAGCATTTGTCAAGGGCACAAAATCTTAAACAACTCTTTTTAAACTTGATTCTAAATATTTTTACTTTTGATTAAACTTTTAAGATCTGGATCAGACTCATCTCTAATCTTAACCTGAAAACTATACTCGACTAATCGCTTTTTTAATATAGTTTTTGTTTCAAGAGTTTATAAATAGATGATTATCAAACTAGTATGTTTTGTTCTTTAATAAAGTTATGCAGAAGAATGTGAAGTTTTATTTTCGATTATTTCTTTGAATTGGGACTAATTAAAAGTATCCATTTTTATGTAAACTTATGGTACAAAGTTATGTAAAACAAATTTTTATTTTCATAGCACACCAGTATTGTTTATAGAAGAGATAAATGTCTACATACTATATTGTATTACTTGTAGCCAGTCCACCTCATTACACCAAGTATCTTTCAGGTATATTCTAATGTCGTCCTCCCTTTGTGTCTAGTTCTCTCCTTCCGAACACACTGAACACGGTTCTAGATTCTCTTTCTTTCTGCGTGTCCTACCCACCGAAATCCACACGACTTGATTATCTTAACAATGCCTTGTGATAAGTACAGGATATGTAACTCATCATAACGTAACCTCCTAAACACCCCGCTATACTCATATTGTATTACATTTTCCTATTTTAACTATAATTGTCTTGTCTTTCAGGAAAACCCCTTTTCATTCTATAAAGCACATTGTTATACATTTGGAAGAAGGTACAGTAAAGATTGATAGAAACATATTTTGTTCTCTTTTATACGTTTCTCTCCATCATTTCTATACCTTCTTCTAAATATATAAAAAAATAATAGTAACCATGAGAGAGAAGAATAGTAGAAGAAGATATTTTATTGAACTGACAGGGACACACGTAATTGAGCGCAAATTATGGAGCCTGAATTATGTGCTATATATTATCAATAAAGTATATTTTTAGAGCAGCTGATGATAATGCAGAATGGTGCTACACCTAAACTTGAAAATTTGGTACAACCAATTTATTTTTGTTTATCTCTGTATTTTATAATATTAAGAAGGATTAATTCCAAAAAAATGTATCAAATGTTTTGCTATCATAATCATGATGATTTGTTTCCAGCTTGTGACCGCCTCTTCCATGCATACTTCATTTCCATTAATCTTCTTGGAATCCTCGGTCTTTTGTGTAAATGTCAAGGCCATCATTAAGTGTGAGGTGTGTATGGATAAAGAGAGAGAGGCTTACTGGTTTCTACTAAGACCCAACTTTCCTATCGATCACATTAAATCAGTTGTGACTTGGTGGTCTAGGGGTAAGGTGTCGGACTTATGTGCTGGGGGTCCGGGGTTCAATCCTTGGTCCCGGCAAAGATTTATCTGATTACCAAACCCTTCCTTCACCTCTGACAAGACATCTTGTGAATGTGGGGAATGCCAGGCCTCCACCGTGGTTCGGATTCCACGTTAAACCGTAGGTTCCTCCATTTCATCTCACAATCACTCTACCATTACACATTAGCGTAAGTGCGTATAACCCGGACGGGTAGTAAGACGCGGTGCTAATAATAATAATAATAAAATCAGTTAAGTATTAAAATATACGAATACAGCTTTAAGGTTTTGAAACATGTTTTCTTTCCACCCTCGTTGATTGTTACTTTTGTATCTGCTCAATAGACTACTTACATAGTTGCTAACGTACATCAAGGGGTAGGTGGAAATAGCTCACACCGGGATCACAAACGTGGTTAGTTTGTGTATGATCACGATTCAAGAACTATAATAAAACACATAAATGAATGTGAACTGTTTAAAAACAAGTAGTAAGGGTAGTTAAGCTTCAAATAATCGCAAAAACAATCTTAATGGAGCTACAAAATAAAGTGATTATTGAAGTTGGTAGATATTTTATATAGAATGTTAATAATAATTTTAGTTATTTTTTAAATTGGACTAAAACTATAATAATATATAACTTTTCTTGACGAGACTATAAGACGATAGGTAATGAAAAACTATGGTTTAAAACTAGCAACTATTGGGTGTGGGAACGAACACTAAACAAGTGTTAATTAGTAAAGAAGTGTTGTATAGGCCAGGCCATACTTCATCCGCATATTTACATATGAAGCAGAAACATGCACATAGAGAGAATGTAAGAGAGACCAGGAAGGTGGAGAGTATGCAACTCTCACCAGTAAAAGAAAGAGGACAGAAATGAATGTTGGGGTACAAGGAGTACATGAGATAGAGGAAGTTAGGGTTAGATGGTATGGTGTAATGAGGATGGAAAAGCAGGGGATTCTAAGGATAGTCTGGTGTAAAAATTTGGATAGAAAAGGCGACCAAAGAAAAGAGAGTAGAAGCAGATAGCAAGTGTGCAAGTGGGAGGAAAAGAATGATGACAATACACAGGTACGCGGAGGAATTTTAATAGACTGCCTGGCCTATAGTCTAGAAGCAGCTCATGATGATGAATTAGAATCTTTAGATTTTCAAATTAATTAGGAAATATGTTAAAAACACATAATGGAATCCCAACAATTTATAGGCCTATTTGAAATTAAATTAATACAGTCAATATAATAAGTTTCATGACAATTTTCAAATATGACAGTTAAAAAAAATTATTAAATTAATGTCTATAAATAATGGAAATTTTAGGACTAGGGCACATATATTTAAAATGTATACATACATAATATTTTCTTAAGAATTATATACATCACACAAATGTATGTACAAAATGGCAATTAGTTCAGAGCCTATACGCACTGGACCACTTGAGTTTATGCACGGCTGGTATGTTGTCGTGTTGGTATGTGCAGTCCTTATTGTTGCAGTATCTTCCAAACCTGCAAGCCTACCAACATACAATATGGCTAGAGTAAAACTATTCTGAATATATTTCTTAGGGCCGGTCTAATGACTGCTGGATAAATATTAATCTGGTGGATAAGTTAAAAGTGCGTCTTATGACCGCCAGATAGCATTTATCTGCCAGATAAAATGTATATATCCATCATATTTTTGTCAGGAGGTTTAAGTACCCGATAACTTTTATCCGGAAGTTAAAATGCTCGTTGCTGTAGTGACGCGTTGTTTTTAATGAGGTTTCGCCTATCAAAATCTGTTTTTAGGTTAAAATCTTGGTTCACGTGTTTAGTAAGTACATGCCTGAGTTCTAAATATATAAAGTTATAACATTTAATTCACACTCTTATATAAACTGACAAGCTATTTGTACAGTTATATTTATATAAGAACAGATTATCAAAATGTGAGTACAATAAATGAAATTTTATAAACGTTTTACCCAACTATTGCCCACATTTTGGCAGACACCGAAATTAGTACTCACAAGACATCTTAACTTCTGCACCCGCGTGACGTCATCTGTTTCCTTATACTCGTTTAGCCGCCATTATTTAACAAATGTTGAGTGTTCGCCCCACTCGCTAGGTTGTAGCGCTATCAGCAGGGCTTATATGCATGCGCGCACCATTAAAAACAGTACCAACCTTGCGTGTTCTGAATAAAAATATATTCATCCTACAGATAGCTACCTGGCAGATAAATTCAATTCATAATACACGTAAAACATTAAAGACGCTGATAACTTTTATCTGGTAGATAACTTTAATCTCCCAATAGCAATATTTATTTAGTAGTCATAAGACCGGCCCTTAGTGTAACCACTAACCAAGTTGAATTTAGAGGAAGTGTACCCACATTTTTGTGGAGAGAGAGTGGAAGATCCACCCGGCAAGGATTCAAACCTTGATCTCTTTATCATTGGTAGTCTAGTCTATTGTAACTCAAAGAGTGACACCTTAGACCATGTCGTCCCTGTAACAATTAATATATAAGGAGCTCTACATAACAATTAATGAGGACTTAACACCGAGTATAATATAACGAAATAGTAATAATTAGGGGTTCCGAGCTCCATTTTTTCATTCAAGTCGGGTGGTCTTCTCAGAAAGCTTCAGATTATCGAGTCAAAGTTTGAGTTTAAAAAATCGATTAAAACTTTACTATGTAAATAAAATTGTTTTTTTAAAATGACAAAAGCACTAATATTTTTTAGAAGACATCAACACAGATTCAGTGATGCCAACCTAGATGTTTAAAAGGATGAAAACTTCCCTTGAAATTCTGGTATTTTTCTATGTGGTTGGCAGGTGAAGGACAGAACAAAACCTAATATAATGTTCTTGTTAAGAAGATGGGAACTAGCCAATAAATGGATTACTAAGTCTAGAAAACCACCCAACCTAAATATACCTTAGCAAACATTTAGAAAGATCCGATTCTACAAACGATTAGTTGTAACATTAAAAAGGCCATAAACAATATTTTTAAGTTCATTGTAGCATTTTTGAATTAAAAATACATGCACGAAATAAAAACAGAATTAAATTTTTTCATCAAATTTACTATTCGACCTTTAAAATACGGATTATCTACAACATTGGGGAATAAAATCAATAAATTTCTCCAGTCTAAGAAATGTATTTCCCTCAACCAAAGAAAATTGGTGGAATCTTAAATGGTTAAGATTCACACGTTGATATCAACAGTTGTTGAATGTATGTCAAGGGTGTCCTGGAGTTAAATGACAACTTTTTATCTTCATTAAAAAAGTTTTACATCTTAATGCTGCTATACTCATGACAGATATTCAACAACTGTTGATATCAACGTGTGAAGAAAAATAATAATAATAATATTTAGCACCGCGTCTTACTACCCGTTCGGGTTATACGCTTTAAGTACTAATTACGCTAATGGATTAAGGAATTGGGAAGGTTGAATTAGAGGAAGTGAACCCGCATTTTCGTGAAAAACCATTTAGGAAAAACCACCTCCTGTTCACCCGACCGAGATTCGAACCTCGATTTCCCCGTCCTCAGCAGTCGAGCCCAACACGACTAGCGCGTTAGCCAACTACGCCACCGAGGCGGGTGCGTAGAAAAATAAATTTTATGTTTGTACTGGAGCAATATTTTATTTATTTGGGTCAACAAAATGTTTTGATATAAAACCTGTAAAAAAAACACTGCCCTTAAGTCACTTTTCCTACACCCCCACCTTAATTTAATACATCAGTAAACAATACAATACTAAAGTAAAGGGTTCATTGTCTCACTTTTTCATTTTACTGGAAACACTTAAAAATCTTTATTCTTTTTTTTATCTGCCTTACAATAATGTACACTAATTCTAACCTTTGTGTAGAAAAGAAAAAACCACCAATAGGATACCTGAGAAGTCTTGTACTCACCTTTGGGTGAAGGTATGGACAGCTAGTGTTGGTACACTTTGGAAAATACTTGCACACTTGAGTAGACGGCCGGGAAGTGGCCACCACTGGGGGGGGGGGAAAAACCCATCTTCAATACACTTTGTTAGAAATATAAACAGACCTAGCTACCAAGTCAGTCAGACATTAGCCCTACCAGCAAAAATGAAGGCATAGAAAATAACTTGTATTTATTTGAGTCAGTTAACGTGCATTTTCTAAGCCAGCTGATAATATCAGCACACGGGAATTTCTATGAGAGAGAGAGAGCAGCCTACCAATTTTGCTGGGTTAACATATTTTCACTTACCTTCCGCAGATATTTTACATGCCACAATCGACATGGGGGCGAATTTTTATTGCTACAAGACTAATTGAATCAGTGAATGCAGGAGGAAACTAATTAATTCTTAACACATATTTACACACATTTCGATGCTATAATAGAATTGAAGTGTGTGTAAATATGTGTTAGTATTTTTACTTTTATTTGTGCTCTACCATTTTCCTAATATTCTATCATTTTATTTATTACAAAATATTTTTGCTATATGCACTTTTTTAATACATTAAATTCAATCTCTGTAATTTTTTCGGGAGAAAAACAAAATCGTATTGCTTCATTTTATTCAAAGGTTTCGCAACCAGATGATCTGTGAAGTCAGGGATTAATTTAATTCACTGATCCTTTGATTTAAGTAATATATATACTTTTTTTACCTATTACCTTTCTGATCAGAATTAACATATTGTTTATATGTCAAATCAAAAAATATTCTCATAAAAACAATTTCACTTTATTTTTGACTTTTATCAGATATGATAACTGTTTACCAAGCAAAGAAACAATTGGACAAAGTGGTGATTTATGCATAATTGGTACAAAACACTACCACCATAAAGCATTGCATGACAATTTTCTTTCATCACTAAACGCTGTATCACAACCAAAAACAATGGTCTGTATATAAAAAAACTGCTTAATTAGACCGGTTTTCTTGCTGCAATATTTATTACCTGGATATGAAGCCAGGGCACGGGGGCTGGCGTGTGTGAACGGACAATCACGCCGTGTGCAAGCAGCGTCAAACTTGCAGTTCGGATGAATATATAAACACTTGTCACCAAACTTACAGTTGGGAAATGACCTGACAAACAAAGTAAAGTAAATTAATTTGTAAGAGGGGTGTATTATTATTAGCACCGCGTCTTACTACCCGTTCGGGTTGTACGCGCTTACGCTAATGTGTAATGATAGGGTGATTGTGAGATGAAATGAAGGACCTACAGATTAACGTGGAATCCGAACCACGGTGGAGGCCTGGCATTCACCACATTCACAAGATATCTTGTCAGAGGTGAAGGAAGGGTTTGGCAATCAGATAAATCTGTGCTGGAACCGAGGATTGAAGTCTGACACCTTACCCCTAGACCGCCAGGTCACCAAGAGGGGTGTAGTTTTTATCATTACTATGAATAATTATCAAACACTTTGGATCACTATATATGCAAATCTAAAACATAAATACACCCAAACAAAACCACCCGCACCAGTACTGTAGGACTTTGTGCCAGTATAAAATATATTATGTAAAAATATAACCCCCCTCACAGCAAAATATTACGATTAATTGGGGGGGAAGGGGGGGAGCACAATGCTCTGAAAACATTTAAAAAGAGACATGACAGTTTATTTCTAGCGTGCAACTTACTTGCATGACGTAGTGGGGTGCTGGTATGAACACTTGTCTCCTTGTCTACAACCAGGCCAGAATTTGCAACGTTCGTTGCTTTTGCTCTTCACCAAGTCTTCCAAAGCTGTCAGGGTCAAAATTACAGAAATAAGTTGGCTTCCGATGATACCTTCTTCAAAAATACCCATAATGCTGTCAAATATTGCTATACAGTATAACACCTCTTTTAATTTGTTAAGGCAAGTTCGGTTATGTCCGGAAGAAGGTAAGATAAATGGTATTCTAAAAGCCAGGCCGTGTTCATTCTCTATGGTGTATTTCTATCCGTCTTTCATGCACCTTCTTACAAATATAATAAAATGTACCTCATAAAGCGAAAAGAGGTTTTCCTTAAAGAGATATGATATGTAATAAGCAAATATTGTCATCAATATCACTCTTGCACATATTGATTTTAACACAAACTGTTACCGTGATGAGCCCTAAGCCAATCACAAGATTTCCGCCTCATCGGCGCGAGCTGTTCCGTTTAAGTTTGACTCATTTCTACTACTTTGTCCGCTCTGCCTGAAATGTTCGGCAAAAGAGAACCAACCAAATCTAAAATAAGTGCGCATGTACATTTGACAACACATGCACTGTAGAGCTAACAGCGAGCAGACAGCTTTGTTGGCCTTTGTGAGATTTGAAATAACCCGTTGATGTACGTGTGTATTAATGAATTGTATTGTGCCCCGACACAGCGTTATAATTTGAAAACATCCATAGGGAGAATGATCTAAAAGATATGTCTATCTACTAGAAAATAAAATATGTTGATAGTCAGATGTTTAAAGTTTGCATTGCAATGCATCATGGGTGAAAACACAGTGAGTGAATTGCTGCGCTACTCAACCATATTCTGCGTTCTATTTACTCCAAACGTATAAATTAAGCTTATAGATGGATTTAATAACACGGGAAACGAACCCGGGACCTTCGGTTTAGTACACCAATGCTCTTACCACTGAGCTATCCAGAGGGCTTATGCTGGAGATATCTCGCATTCGACTTTGGAGGTCACGTGATTGTAGGTCGAATGGTATTCAACTTTTGGTATGCCTGAACAACACAAAGGGCGGCGTATACGATCCGTGTACTCGGGCCATAGGTCGTCTGCTCCGCGACAAGTGAGAAGAATAAACTCGCTTACGAACTAATGAGAAAATGGCCGATCACATAAATAATATGTTGATGTATTTTGCCTTGAGGGATTTAGAAGAGGCGGAGATTCAAGCAAACCGCCAATTTAGAGTCAGCGGACGACCAGAAAATGCATTTGATTTGGTTAGACAATCAATTTGTGAAACTTTTCATATTAAACAAACGCCTCACAAACAATTTGATAGAATCATTGAAAGAGGTTATGGAGCAACCTTCTCGTTCATCTGCCCTCTCATTAGAAACAAAGGTAATAAGTCATTAATATGAAACGTATCATTAGTTTTGTATAACATTCTGATATCTTTACATGCATTTATTCTTGACCAATAGTGAACTAGTGTTTAAAAATATTTGCAACTGTTTTAGATTTATCCTTACAAGCAGTAGACCTGTCATTAATTGTGTTTGTTATATCGGTTTAGATGTATGGATACTTGCCTGCAAAATTGATAAAAGAAATGGTATTTGAACTTGTATATGTGCTTGGAAGAAATTTAGTATACAATTGTTACTACTCTAGATAACTTTTAGATTAGAGTAATGATAGCCTACATGGACACATACCACTTCCAGGGACAGGAAGCTATTAATGAGTGTTTAAAAAATTTATATACTTTTCAAATGCCATAAAATAATCCGTGTAAACGATTGATGTTATTTATAATCTATAGTTATTTTATGTTAGGCTACTTATAAAATAAATAGTTATTAATCTAAATCAAGGAAAAACATTAGTATTTAATTTGATGGAAATGTCTCAACATAACACCAAACGTATGTAGGCCTATTTTAGAACACAATAAATTATTTGTTTAATATTATATGCTATCTCACGCCTCACATTAGTAAAACCTAACATTCTGTGCAGTATTTTCCCTAAAATCTCTTGTAACTTTTTGGCAGTTAACTTCACGTAATTTGACTAGAAGAGCTAAAAATAAAATTAAACTAAGCTTATAAGATAATATTTTTATTATTATTATAGACCTATTTAAAAAAATTTGGCTTAGGCATATTTTTTGTTTGGAAATTATATAAAATACTGCTCAAATTTAAGTACCAATGACATAGCCCAAATACAAAAGTAGGCCTAGTATAAAAATGGTTACTTCAGGAATTTTTCAAGTAATTTGTGTCAAAGGTATTTTCAAACTAAAATGTGACACATTAAATCAACAAAATTAGTCTATGAGACTTTGAAAATGTATTTAAAAACCCATTAGCTATTATTTTTTTAACTATTATAAATCCAATAAAACAGAGTCGTGACGATAGAGACAAACAATATTTTAAAATGAATGTGATTGGCTACTTAAAACGGAAGTTCGGCCATTTCAAAAATGGCTGCCGAAAATGTATGAGAATATTTACGGTCATACTAGCTCCTCGCTTCTTTCGTGTACTCGGATCGCATACGAATGAAATAAGGTGGAGCATACCAAACTTGTAGCTTCCTCGTTCGTAGACGAAACACGCCACTCGGACTAGCTCGCATGCGACCTGTAAGAACAAGATCTGCAGCATCGAACCCCTGGAGTTTGGCTGTGTCCGTTTGGATGGAGAAAAACGATACTTTCTATAACAATTTGTTTTAGATATAAAAAAAAAAAACACCTCGTGAAATCCAACAGCAAAGATGCAAGAAACTAGAGATGGCAGACGTATTACACCACGACACAGTGGAACAAGGTAAGCTACAGTCTGTTCGGCGTGGGAATGGTTTTCTCTACCGTATAGTAATATATTGGCGGTGACCTGGCGGTCTAGTGGGTAAGGTGTCAGACTTCTGTGCTGGCGGCCGGGGTTCAATCCTCGGTCCCGGCACAGATTTATCTGATTACCAAACCCTTCCTTCACCTCTGACAAGACATCTTGTGAATGTGGGGAATGCCAGGCCTCCACCGTGGTTCGGATTTCACGTTAAACTGTAGGTCCTCCATTAAATCTCACAATCACCCCACCATTACACATTAGCGTAAGTGCGTATAACACGAACGGGTAGTAAGACGCGGTGCTACTAATAATTTTAAGGCAGAGTCTGTGAGAGTTATGCGGAAATTGGTCAGCTACATATGAGTGATTGCGAGCTATCAGATGACGCAGCCAACTTCAACTTGGGAGGGTATTAAGTCCTGAGTTTGATTCCCTTGTCCAGATATAATTTCTCAATTTAACGAATACGATAGTTAGATGCAGCTATAACTGTAATCGACAAATATAATACAGTTTGATAAAGTTTGGGCAAATAAAAACCAATTTTTTAATTGGTTAATTCTGTATTTAATGTTTTCCCACCAGTTGACATCGTGCAAGTAAGTGAAGCCGACTTACCCTCTTCTTTCCCAAAAGACAATAATTCTGAAATCAGTTGTCTTACCGATGCTGCTAGGAGGGGAGGCAGTGCTTGTAGAGAAAACTATTGGAGACACACATTTCTTGGGTTTCACCTCCGGCTTGTCGTCTGCGTTCGGCTGGCTTGCGTCAGCCAAGACTCTCTTCTCTTCTTCCTCCTCCTCCTCAAACGATGCTTCCAAGCCGTCCAGAGTCACCACAAACTGGGGACTTTCAGACCTGAAAATAAATAAATGATTGTTAAGCTTGGTTCCATATTTTTAGTTATATTCATTTTAATGTAGCAAGGAGAAATATAATATTTATAATATAAGGAACATACTTTGATATAACAGTAATTAGATTAATTGGTACTACTTCTTTAGTCAAATAGAACAATATAAATTGAGAATCATAACATAAAATTAATCAATTAAACCATGCATAATAACATTTCTATAAAATGTTCATAGAGATTGTTAAAGATATACTTTGATAGAACAGCAATAGATTAATTAGTACAACTTCTTTAGTCAAATAGAGCAATATAAATTAAGAATTGTAACAAAAAAAATATTTATTTAAAGAGAAAACTGTTATATCAAGAAATTAATCAATTGAACCATGCATAATAACATCCCTGAAAATCATCATAGAAATCGTTAAAAGATCAAACGTTACTTTCAATAAACAGGCAAAGATGTAATCACTGCGAACTAATGTTAAGTAGTAGCAGAAGAAAAAATTAAATAAATAATCTAAAATGGCAAAGTGAATAGATTAGATTATTTAATACTACACTAAAAATGAACAATGAGCCTATCAATCGAATAATCAATTATATTTGAAACAGCCTAAACATGTTGAAAAAGGATATTTAAAAAGATGATTGATAGAAAGCTAAATAATTAACTTATTAATTGTGAAACATCCATTTAAATTAAATGGAGAGGCTTATGTTCGAGACAGACCCTCCCAGTGGCAGGAAACTGTACACGATGATGATGATGATGATGATTGTTATTATTATTATTATTATTATTATTATTATTATTATTATGAACTGAGACTAGGGCCCAAAACTAATCTAATGTTTATTTTATAATGCAAATTCTTTTTATTTATCATAATTTTATAATCATGGTGCAGACCGACAGCTCACAGCTGACTTTCTTAAAGTAAACATTTGGGTATATACCTAAATTTTGACTGCCAGAAGTGACAGCTGCTAAGCACATGTTTTTGCAGATCATATGGTTCGGCGTAGGGATACATAATTTGGTCTGGCAACTTTTCAAAGCCATCAGTCAGCACCAAAGAAGCCATGGGATTACTGTAGCTACCTTTTTGTTTGAGTTTGAATGGGCGGTGTCGTAACAGGTTCTGGAGTGTAAGGCTCCACCTCTCCATTGCTTTCCACTTCCGCTTCGTTCTCGTTCTCGCTGGTAGACAGTGACCTTAATGTGCTCGAGTTTGTGTTGGAATTATCGACTGAATAAGAAAGAGACACTTAGCACTGGTAAACCATAATAAAACAAATACTAACATTAATATGTTGCAGTTTAGTAGAGATGTGCAAAGTCTGAATCAAAGTTCAAATATTTTTTAAAAAGATTTCATGTCGAGGAGCGGAAAAAAAGAAGATTAAATTATGTTGCATAACATTATCTATATAAAAATAAAGGTATTAATTATCACTGACAAAATGTTTTATCGTAAAGATGATTAACATATTTCATCCTAAGCTGACAAATGAAGTTATTATCACAACATACAATTTCCCTTTAGTGTTTTTTTTGGTATCATCTTTTAGGAAGTTGCGTTGCGCGTTTCACACTCCTCCCTGATGAGTTCCGATAGAATGAAACCTAGGTTGGGGGATTGGGCGGTGATGAACGATTTTCTTTAACAGGCAATCGGTACCTCTTTGTCCAGTGGCAGCAATGTAAAGTGTAAACTGTGTTCTTTTTTTTTTTGTAAAAGTCATATTGTGTTCGTCCCTTTTATATGTTTCTATCCACCTTCTTCCAAATATAATGTATCATGTGATTTAACTACTTTAGAATTGTGCTACTAAACCATTAATTTGTCATGTACTTTAAAAGCACTAATAATTGACATAAATGTGTATTTTAATTACAGAAAAGCTTTACAATTGTCAAATCTGGAATTATACTTTTGAATCAAAGTAAAAGTTTTCAAAACATCATGCACCGCTGCAGTTTAGAGATACCGAAATATTACAACTAAAAATAAGTTTGTATAACATACATATAAATCTAATCACGTTGTTCCTCAAAGAGCCGGCAAGAAACTGTGCATACAGCTCAAAAAACAACTCCGTACTTAATCTATCCTCACTAAATTTCTGTCTGTCCGAAAATAAACTCACCACGAGGTAGGCTGCTAGACGATGACACATGGATCCGCAAGTTGTTCTTCTTTTTTACACTCGACACAGAACGAACACTATTTGTTTTTGGATCAGTCGTATGTCCCGCAGCTTCCTCTTCGTCCTGGTCCCCCGGCAAGTATTCATCCTCCAAACCTGTGATTTTTATTAACCCTTAAATAATAATATTTCATTCAAAGTTTTTCGATAAACTTGATACAAGACTTGCATTTATCAATGAATCAAATATTTCAGATATGAAACACTTTTCTTTGATTAAAAAAACCCACAAAAAAACACCCTTTTCAATTTACTTCTTCTGTACCAGTTTTTAATCAATTTAAAAAAATCCAAACAAAAATTTAAAATTTCCGCATCGAGGTGTACATGGGCTACTAATTTTAAAATCTCAGATTTGTGTGTGTGTTAGATTTTGCGCAATGCTCATGACAGACAGACAAACTCTTCATTTTATTAATATAGACTACAAGAATATAATAAGAGTTTACCATTTTGCGCAGATTTATTGGAGGGCAAAGTAATTTCAATGGTCTCGCGGAATTTTCTAGTATGGAGCTCGGTCGGCCTCTGTAAAATCAAATAAGAATAACATATTATATTTTAGCAAATCCCATAGTATTAAAGCGTTCCCTTGGTCCAGAATCAAGCCACAGACTCTTTGGACAATACCAAGTGTGCTAGCAGCATTTGTTTCGTTACCGCGACAAAGTCCAGTTATAAGGCTGCAGCCGTTACCTCGGTGGGATCCGGCCGGACGGGGGTGTTGGCCACAGACTTCTGAGCCTCCGCCATGGCCTTGAGGATGAGGTTCTTGCTGGCCTGCAAACCGGCCGGCAGTTTGGGTCTGGGTTTCACCCGCACCACAGAGGCCACCGAGCCCACCGCCGGGTTGGCCGGGTCGTATTCCTCGTCCTCCGCCTCCTTCTTGACAATCTTACCTCCTTCGCGACTCAGCGCGACAACCCTGGACGACACGCCACGTCTCTTGGGGGTCTGGAGCAAGGAAAGTACAGTTACTGTACTGAGAATTCAATACTACAATAAGATATATATTGGTACTATTACACTCGGCACTGGCGGTAGTACATATAAAAACATCAATATCGTTTTTATTACTTCCGTTATGTTTAGTATCAAGGTTATTAATGGCTTAGCATTTTACAACCTTTTCAGTGTATGTGTATATGCATATGTACTAATTACACTAATAAGTTAGAGATGAGAAAAGCTTGAATTTAGAGGAAGTGTAGCCACATTTGTGCGAAAAAAAGAGTGGAAAAACCACCTTAAGTACACCTGACTGGGTAGTTTTAGAGGAAATGCAGCTACTTTAACATGGGAAGAGGACGTAAAAAGCATAGTGAGACATCAAGTGTGGAAAGCCGCTCCCAGTGAACTGAACGAGATTCGAACCTCGACCTTACCACCCCCGGTATTCCAGTCTATTGTGACCTACTCCGTAGAGCACGCCGCCCTGATACAAAAGGTACAATAAATTAAACCTACTGATTAGTAAAAACATTATCAAACTATTTCATTAGTAGGTATTTCAACTCTTACAATAGAATTAAACATAAAATCAATCAAATATACCCTTATTCAGTGGGCGCGTGGTCTAAGGTGTCACTCTCGTATTAGACTTCTAGACTACACACAACAAGGAGATCGATGGTCGAATCTCGGTCGAGTGTACTGATGGTGTTTTTACACTTTCCCTCCACACAAATGTAGGTACACTTCCTCTAAATTCTACATTCCTCATTCACATTAGCGTAATTAGTATACATATGTGTAACCTGAACAAGAAGGCTAGTAGGTGACCTGGCGGTCTAGGGGGTAAGGTGTCAAGACTTCTGTGCTGGCGGCCGGGGTTCAATCCCCGGTCCCGGCACAGATTTATCTGATTACTAAACCCTTCCTTCCCCTCTGACAAGACATCTTGTGAATGTGGGGAATGCCAGGCCTCCACCGTGGTTCGGATCCCACGTTAAACTGTAGGTCCTCCATTTCATCTCACAATCACCCTACCATTACACATTAGCGTAAGTGCGTATAACCCGAACAGGTAGTAAGACGCGGTGCTAATAATAATAACAATAAGAAGAAGAAGGCTAGTAAGAACCGATGATAAAATAATTAGGCCTGTCTAATTAAGCTCTACAAAAACTAAATAAATTATTTTCCAAGCCAACACTTTAATCTACAAAATCAATTAAATATATAATTTCAAAATAATATAAATTTCATATCTAGCTGACCTTTTTAAGCAATATGTTTTTAAAATCAAGCTCTACTTTGTTTCTACACTATCATGCACCAATCTCCCCTTGTCTGGCTTAATGGTATTAAGGATATTATTATAATGGTTGCAAGGGTTACTAAAACTACTCCGATATAAGTTATGTAATCTGCAGCTATCACTAATTCGTAGATAGTTATCAATAAAAATAATAATATTAATAATAGAGTGAAATGTTATTACTGTAAACCTAAGATGCTTTGTTTATATTACCGATTCTTCGTGGGCCATTGAGGTCCTCTTTTTGCTAGTCTGTACCGCCGGTTCCCTGGTTCTAGGCGAGACAACTTGTGACTGCGACTGTTTCTGACTCTTCGGGGACTTTTCTTCTGTCTTCACGACGGCAGGCTTCCCTAACCTGTCCATCACTGATATTCTCGCTTTCACGGGCGCCCTGTTGACGCTACTGACCCTGCTCACCAACACAGGGCTACTGGACGCTACCTTTTCATCGATATTTCCGCTCTCCGACTCGCTTACAAAACCACTTGGTATTATCACTACACTCTTCTGTTTGGGTGAAGATTTGTTCTCTTCTACGGGTCCCTCAGACGGAAGAACTTTCTCCGCGACTGGCTGTTGTTCTGCCGGAGGACACTCTACTACGACGAGGTCCTTTGTCGGGGGAGGCTGCTTAGAATCTGCAGGTTTATCCGAATCTTTGGTCGATTCTTCCGGAAGTTCTTCGTTCAATAAAGCCTCTGAAATAACCCAGCAATAAATTAAGTGGAACTGTGACTCAAATCAGGATAAAAAAAAGTAGTGATAATAAATGACAGTAGTCTACATAGAAGGGGTGTCGAAATTTTCGAAAAATTCGACTTCCCTTCCAATATTCGTTTGCTTGGACTTGATTTGAAAGTAAAATTCGAAATTCGACAATTACAAAGCTTCGCCAAAAGTTTGACAGTTATAATTGCAATGAATAGATGGCAGCACTCGTACAACAGTTTACTTTTTGAACCTGAAGATCAAAGCTTGTCTTTAAAAATGTGTGTATGTGGTTTTATGTTAGTTTTTTTTAGCACCGCTTCTTACTACACATTAGGGTTATACACCTATGTAGTAATTACACTAACAGTTTGGGGATTCATTAAGTTTAATTGAGAGGAAGTGACACTGCATTTGCGTGGGAGGAAAGTGGAAAATCACATAGGAAAAAACTCTCTGTAGACCCGACAGGGATTCAAACCCTGATCTCCCTGTCCTCATAAGGCCGGTCGGACATAAAAATGACCCTTTGAACCATTTGTCATTGAAGCAAGGTCCATCCTGATTTGAACCATAAATTAGCTTAAGGCTCTATTACAAATAACAGTTACTTGCGCAAGACCATATATGACTCTGACCTTAGGCTACTCGCGCATCGTAACAGACTACGTACAACTATGACAGACGCCCGACTACCCGAGACTTGGTTGTACGACTGGATTCCGCACATTGAGAGTGATTTCCTCATGCGATCTGTCCTTGTACTCCCTAGTTGTCATTGAGTGGTGCATTATTTGGAGTTTTTTTCTAAATAGAATGAAAAGTGAACTCTCAATAATCATACCGCCATAAATATATTTTGTTGATTTAGCACTAAGGAAGGCATCAAAGGAGGAACGAGTGGGTCTAACAAACATACCACGCATCTCTCTGGATGTCTCTCGAATGGTAGTGGTCGTCCTTTTTGATCCCAAAGGCACTTTCTTTCGAAAATAAGAATTAGGAGTGTTTCGGTCTCAATGTTGGGAATTTTTAAAACCAAAATACAGGCAAAATGACTAATCTGTTGTACGACTTCAACAAAAAATCACAACTTGTTGGGACCCAGTCGCAGGTCGAAACAATACGCGCATAATCAAAAGACTGAGACATCTCCAATGTGAGGACTCCTGTCCTTTGTCTCATATCGAGTGATCGGGTGACTTGGTGCGACTACGCGTGACCTCTAGTCATACGTAGTCGGTTCCAATGTGTGTGTAGCCTTCGTATCCAGGGTTAGACTCTTGAATAGTTTTAATTATGAAGATATAGGTTATACTTTTGTTCCAACGGAGTTTCTCAAAACTGAACTTTGCTACCTAATATAGGTTTCCAGCAACACACGCAGTATTGAAATACAATTATGTGACTTACCAGCTTCAGCGTCAGCCTTGATATTGAGGAAGTCCTCGTCGTCGTCATCATCATCACTTTGCATCAATACAATCTTCGATTTCGTGACCGTTGGTTTTGTCGCAGAACCTGTGAATAAATAGTCACAGTTAAGTATAATTTGTAAAAGATTGGTTTTAAAATCAACCAAGGTCAAATTAAAAATATTAAACGAATGGTATATTTGACCATTTAAGCTTTTGGCACTAATATATATATATATTTAGTAGACAATTAAAGTGACTTCAATACGAACAGGGCTACACATTAAAACAGGCAAAACCGGAAATGGCATTGCTGTTGTATTCTTTGAAAGGCATAAAAGAAAAATTAAATATTGCTATGAAAATGGCTTCTAATAATGCAACAACAATAATTATTTGCCATCAATATTTCAATCGGTTTGAGAAATCCTCTACTTCCGTCTATACTGTATTAGTATTGATAATACTTTTTTTTTAGCACCGAGTCTTACTACTCACTCAGGTTGTACAGTTATGGTATTTCTATCAATAATAATACATATCTAAATACAAAAAAAAACTGTACTTAATCCATCCTCACTAACTTTCTCCAAACTTTCCTATACTTGCATACTTTCTTCGCTTCAACAACATTCATACACCGAGTCATACATGCTCTTTTATTCTTAAAACTCTTATTAATGTTTCTCTTTTTCCAAATTATTATACCCCATTTAGCCATGTCTTACAAGGCCTACCCCTTCCTTTTGATCCACACACTCTACCTTCATATATTTGCTTCGTCACTCAATCCACACTCATCCTCTCAACATACACAAACCAACGTAAGACCTTCTTTCACATTGACCTGTTGCATTCCTTTTCAAACCGCACTCCTTCAGCACCCATTCATTACTGATTCTGTCCATACGAGTTTTTTCACATCTACATTTCTTAGATATTTTATAGAATGAGAATAATAATAATACTATAATAATATAATTACTATAATAATAATAAAACTATATTTTACAGAAGGAATCAAAAAGACATAAGTTTTATTCCTGGGTATGGTAGAACATATCTCTAGGCTCAATTTAAAAAAAAAAACTATGTTTAGGGTGATACCTTTCCCCAAACACTGATAATTTATTTTTTGGTAAACCATAATTTCAGCGAAAAATTTTGTTTTATTAATGTTGTATGTAACTAAAACAGGCATTTAGAGCATTCACATTTCTCTCTCTCTCTAAAATTCTTATGCTTTCATTGATGAGGCTGTTAAATTTCAAAGAGGTTGAATGATTTGTGAGTGAGATGGAATTTTTTTTTGTAAGCAAGTGCAGCTTGCATAGGCGGCCTCAGAAGCAGTAAAAAACAAGCCCTTGGTGAAAGTTTGAAGGACTGCAAAACAAAACTAGATGATATAGAGGGAAAAAATTTGATGTGGTTACTTACCACCGTGGAGGGATTGAGAATAACAAGTTTAATCAAAATCTGAGACCTTGCTTATCAAAACAATTTTTTTTTTTGGGTTGAATTGTGGTGGGATTACCTGGTTATTATGATTATAACGACCTGGCCATTTTCTGACTAATATTATCATAGGTAAAAAAACTTGAAATTTGCACAAAGGTTTTAGAAAAAGCAATTTTGTTTGTACCTGGTTCGTTGTATTCTGCCTTTATACTCAAGCAGGTCGTGTCCTCTTTCATTTTCTTCTCTCCGCCGCCCTTGCCCCCTCCCCCTTTCTCAACGTCCCCCTCCTCAAACAATCGCTTCTTCTTCTCGCTGTCAGTGTCAGATGTTTTCCTCTTCTTGCCTCGCTTACCGTCATCCTCACTGTCATTCTTTTGTTTCTTGATTGACTTATCGTCTTCGACAGATTTTGTCAGTGTTTTACTCTCTGAAAATAGAGCAATTAAACTTAAAGTAATGAATTAACAAAAAAAAACACACACACTGTTTAGGTAACAAATTATCAACCCCTGAGCTAAGTTATAAAATGTTAATGTTATTAAAATAACGATAACAAGTTTTAGTTTTAGTCACAATAAATGTAATCACTCTCTCTCTCTCTCTCTCTCTCTCTCTCTCTCTCTCTCTCTCTCTCACTCACACACACACACACACACAGTTAATGATTATTTAAAAAAAAATCCAAAATATGAAATAAATGTTGTCAAGAAAATGTTAGCCGTTGTTAAATGTGTGTAAACTATTTTTTCTTTTCAGCCGAAGGTTTTTTTCTGTGCGTCTAGTTTTTGCTCAAAGAAATGAGCCATTGACTCTTCTCCCTTTGCACAACCCCCTATTATTATTATTCCCATTCAAAGAGGTTATTATCAAAAATCTAGTGGTGGTAGGTAAAACCATTCAGGTGTTATGTTTACAAAAAATGACCAAACCTCATTGGAATTACAAGGTTAAAAGTTGAGTCTCGATGTGTTGTCCAATTAATTTATAGTTGCAGGTCTTTTTGCTACCACATCAGGTTGTACGCATATGTTCTAATTATGCTAATTGTTAGGGATGAATAAGGTTGAATTTAGAGGTGTTGTACCAGTATTTGTGTGGGGAGAGAGTGGAAAAATATTCAGGTAAACCCACCCACAGCATACCCGACCAGGATTCAAACCCTTATATCCCCAGTCATCGGCAGCCCAGTCTATTGCAAAAGTGACACCTTAGACCATGCGGCCACCTAAGAGGGTGATTCATATTTCACCATAATCATAGACCAAGGTGTTAATAATTTAATTTGTACTAAGAAACATATTTAAAAAAAAAAAAACACGAGCTTGAGATACTTGCCGATACTCGCGACGGTGACTTCTTGTAGTTTGTTTAGCACTTGATGCAACCATGTCGTGAAGTGCCTCGTGCTACTGCCTAGGAACAGTTGAAGATCATCTTCCATCTGCACACGAGTGCGTTTATTTGTCACCATCACCATAATGTATTCCGGTAACTCCTCATCTATAAACACAGTTGTTGTCGACTCATCACGGACGATGGCACATTAAACACGAGGTAACATTGTATTTTAAAAGAACGGTCTCTATCTAGGGAATAAAACAAGCGCCAGCATTTGTAAGTTAATTGTCCTTGTTAGCGCCTGTGAATAAATAATATAAATTTGGTTGAAAAAGGAAACCCGATTTTAGGAATCTAACCCAGGACTTTTGAGTTTATTCTCGTGTTCTGGCCACGGAACCGTCCCAAGTTTGTGTAGGATCACTACTATCTCATCTTTTTGGTAGGGAGAAACTAATAATAATCACCACATCTTACTACCCATTCGGGTTATACACTTTAAGTACTAATTACGCTAATGGATTAGGAATTGGGAAGGATGAATTAGAGGAAGTGAACCCGCATTTGCGTGGAAGGAGAGTGGAAAACCATTTAGGAAAAACCACCCCCAGTTCACCCGACCGAGATTCGAACCTCGATCTCCCCGTCCTCAGCGGTCGAGCTCAACACGACTAGCACGTTAGCCAACTACGCCACCGAGGCGGGTGAGAAACTAACTTTGGTAAAGATATAGTCATGTGTTGTGGTTATATTTAAATCAAGTTTAAAAATTAGTTGAAAAAAAAATGGATAACTGAACAGGGAATTAAATTCATAACCTCTATCTTGATGCGCCGATACCCTCACCACTGAGCTATCAATGAACAATCCCATTTTCAGGATTATTCTTAACTCATAGTTTAAGACGCTACTTCAAACCATAAGTGAAGTATTACCTCGAGCGCGGGACAATTCATGGTAAAACAATGGGGCAGACTGTGTCAACTTTCAACTAGCCTAATTTAAATTAACAGTATTTCTACACCCAAATCTGACCCAAGCAGTCGAAATGTGAATCTCTATCGAGTGTAAATGAATTACTAGGAATCTGAGGTTCAATCCTCGGTCCCGGCACAGATTTATCTGATTACCAAACCCTTCCTTCACCTCTGACAAGACGTGTATTAATCACAACTTGTGAATGTGAGGAATGCCAGGCCTCCGCCGTGGTTCGGATTCCACGTTAAACTTCAGGCGTAAGTGCGTATTACCCGAACGGGCATCCCCTAATGAACACAGGTCCTGCTTGTACTCTTCCTAGCTACCCTTTTCTTTTATTTAGTTGAGTCAACCTTGGTGGTCTTGGAGTAGAATGCTCCTCTCGAGACACGATGATCTTGGGTTCAAACCCAGCAGAGATCAACAGATTTTTCTTAAGCAATAGTGATCCATAACACAACTTCCTTAGTAGGGGAAGTAAAACCATCAGTCCCATGTCAATTGTTGTATGTAAAAGAACCCTGAGGCTTGTGAAAATACCTTTACTGGCAAAATTAGTAGGCTCGTTCATTCTCGCTTATAAAAATTATCACGAGCTGATATTATCAGTCGGTTCAGAAAGCGTATATTAAATACCTCAAATAAAATAAAATTAACAGATTGCTTCTATCAACACACAATTTACAAATTAACTTACAGTAAATCTATTAAGGACATAACAGCGAGTACCCCGGCCGTTAAATGCTCACTGCGAAAGGGGAAGCTCTCAATTTAGTAATTCTATTTTCCTTACCATGCAATTAATCAAGCCCAGGACCCAAAGATTAGTACAGTAGTCTCAAAACTCAAATTAGTCAAAGAGCCGGATTCACAAACTCGGGGCGTGTTGCGGGCCACAGCCTATACAAATTTTAATCATACTATTTTAGATTAGGGATGAGAAAGATTTAATCTAGAGGAAATGTAACCGCATTTGAATCAAGGGGATGTGGGGAAACAACAACAAAAATCATTCTTTGTAGAACCAGCTGGAGTTCGAACCTCGACCTCCCTGACACCGTCAAACTGGACCATAAGAATCTGATGTTTAATCTGCGTGCCCACCGATGTAGCTATATAATAGCTATTTTATGCAATGTTTTTAAAATAAGGGTGGAACCATCATATCCTTATGTATATCTGAGATTCAAATAATTAAAATATTTTCTTTTCTTTCAATTTTCCAAGTGAAATTTGTTTAAGAGCTCTAATACTGATTATTGATGGTTCAGAACCAATTATAGGTTGAACTTAACAACAAGGCCCCATAACAGTAACTAACACATTTGGTTGATGTTAGTATTTTATATTATTATATTATATTTCCTCCTATGTGCATAATTTTATCCCAAAGATTCAGATTCGAGAATAGTGGATTACACCCAAATTTAATCTAAAATGATTAATGTTGCAGGAACCCCATTAAGAGTAGCAGTATTTATTAAACTATGGAAATAAAAATGCCCACGATCCAGTATTTAAAGTGATTTAAAAAAAAATATAGCACAGTTTTTTTTATTCAAAATTATGCACACTAAACTTAGGCTTTTAATGTTTGTGAGTACCGTATACTAATGCCGGCTGGATAGCAATACAAAAGTATTGCAGACAAGTGGACAGTTAGATCCGAACCGTGGACTGTGAGTTTTAGAACTCTGGTTTAGTAGACAGCAGCACTAACGAGTGAACTAAGATGTCAGACCAATACCCTTTTAAAATATGAAAATATGTGATGACGCTTAAGAAAATCATATTGCATATACATATAAATCATATTTCACTAAATTTAATCCTATGCAAGTAATTGAATCAATCTTTTTAAAATCGTCAAGGCCAAATATATAAACCATTATTCTAGTGTTAAATGTTTTATATAAGACATTAACCCAATGTTTTATCACTCTGACAATTGTTTTGTACTCTTACTATCAAAGCGCTCAAATCTTTTATGTGGCCCTTTTAGTTCAAACAATTTAAATGTTTCCGTGCTATCGTAAAGGCTTGATCTTTAACATGCACCTGTTGCCGTTGACATGAAAAGTGACTAAGTGTATAATTTAGAGAGTTATTAAATTACCACCTTGTCAACATTTATACACCATACCAATAGGCCTACTGACCTTCCCACCAACAATGCCCGAGATACATTTTGGCTTGTGCATAGTCGTCTATTTCCGATGTCGTTGACAAATGTAAAATTACTCAATTTCATAGAATTGAATTGAATTAAATTAAAACAATCTTGTATGAGTAAAGAAAACCAAAGCATTATTAAACAAGTTACTCACCGATATAGGAACCTAATTCTTTCAGCTTTGCTTTTATAGCAGACTGGAAAAAATAAAATAAAAAATTATTATCATTAGAATACTTATTGCAGGGGTGCAGAATATGTCCAAACGCGCGAACGAGGTTTGGGGGAAATTAAAACAGTCCTGGGGAAATTTGGGGCAGGGAAAAGTCAACAATTTTGTTGACGCTTTTAGTACATTCTGGTTCTAGTATAGTAGTTTCATTTATATAAAAAACTAAGGCTGATAACACTCAACGCTGACATCAGTATGTGCCATGTAATGAGGCAGTGGCGATATAAGCACAAAGAGTTGCGGTCTCTAGGGGTTAATATAATGTGTCCGAGTTCTAGATAAGAAGTCAAAGGTTGAGATAAGGGGCAGGGGAAAAATATAAATCTAATAACTCAACCTGGCTAAAGGCGTGATTGAGTGATGAGTCATCAGTCACCTACCCTACCACGGGTGTTTGGTAGCTATGGCAGGCAGGCGGTGGAGGGTAGGTAAGGCTGAGCGAGGTTTTGTTTTAGTTTGAATTTGAATTTTCCAAAATTTGTAGTAGGTAATAATTCTTATTCCCTTCAGCCTCTATAAAAATTCAATGTTTTATTTTGAGTGCTATGGTTTTCAGGGAGTTTTTTTTTTTAATGTTCTGGGGAAATATTAGATCTCTGAACATATTCTGCACCCCTGACTTAATGTACAAAAAAATTGACAGTCTTTACTACAAAATACTTGTTCATACTGGGTTGAGTGACTAATATTATGCTTACAAACTAGGGGACTACAGTTTAAAGGGTTTTAGTAAGTAGGTTACCTTTCTATTAATGTTTACTATAGGCCTAGTCAGATTTTCATAAGAAAATACAATTTGATTGTAGCCAAAATTGCTGACATTTGACTATATGACTGGGCATTGAGGACACTTTTCTCACAACCCAACCTCACCCTAGCGTTTCCACATGTCCAAGACAAGCATCTATTTATCCACCTTTAAAATTTGGTAAACAATAAACAATTTTTGTCCAAAACCCAGTCCAATCTCTACTAGGTACTTATTGATGGATGCTCATGAAAAGACGTATCTTTCCGCAAAAATAAAAATGAAAGTCATAAAATTAGACATCTACCAAGCAGGTTTATCGAGTTTGAATCAAATCATATCTTGGTGAAATAAGCTTAAGTCATGTTAAATAAAAAGAATTACACATTATAAAAATTACCATAATAATTTTGGACTTTAATCTTATAAATTATCATTGTATTAATGCTTGTTCGTCAACAAAGGTTTCAGTGTCAAAGTTAAGCGGTAAACAGCCTGATGTGGTGATTATTAACTATTTCAATATTGTATTGATCTTCAGTCCTCAAAGTTAACACACTTGCTAAGTATTATCCAAGGGTGCGATTATAGGCTGTAAGAAGATTGTATTAAAGACTGTTAATGGAAAAAAACTATGGCTTATTCTCCTGTCAATATGGTAATTTAGTTAATAAGCATTTACTTTACCTCACGAGAAATGTTATTAAAAATATATTGAACATATTTTAAGACTGATTGTGAGATTTGCAACGGCCTAAAACCTTGTCGATTTTTTTCTAGTTTGGTTTGATTCGAATTATTGAAGTGAAAGGAGAAGAATGGTGTAATGTGATAGAAAGATGGAGGCATTAACTGAACCAGCCACAGTCTGGGAAGTTGATAAATTTATGCCCCAACAATCAACTACTGCTAACATTTAATGTTAAAGAGTAGGTACACAAAAGTAAATAAACTTACAAATACAGTCTTCATTAAATCTAGTTGAGAGGCCCAAGAAAAAAAACCCATAAAGATATAAATAAAATATTACAATAGGTTAATTGTTTTTAAACAAATCGACTAATGTTTTAGTAACAAAAATTCATATTTCATTCTGCAGTTCTAATGAGTCGAGAAAACACTAGTGTTGTGATCACAATATCCCCAACATGTTCTGCTTTTTGAATTGTGGAAAAATTGTAATTCTAACTGATCCCCTTAACCCTTTTCCAAATCTGTGTTTTACAATTCATTAAGACTGAATATATTATAAATTTTTAAACACACATTAAGATTAAGTTACCGGTATTTTAAAATTATTTATAACAATCAATATTTGTATGTAGAACCTAAACATAACTGTCAGCGAAAACACAAGTGTATGGGGTTGTAATTCTAATAGTGTATAGTGAGTTGTCTTATGGGGGAATGTATTTTAAAATTAACTAGATATACATTTTACAGTTTAAACACAGATATATTTACTCAAACAATAGTTCGACAGAAAAATGTAAAAACTCATTATTCTCTCAATTTAATTTATGACCGATACTAGCCTATTTAATTATTATTTCAGAAGATTGAGACAGACATGTTTATTTAAAGGGTAAGGGGAGGGAGGACAAACAACCATTAAAGTAGGAAACTCCACCTTTATCTTCAGGCTAACTTCAGCCGCTATTCCATCCATGATATAATGTAACAAAGTGTTTTAAAACACGCGTGACTTAAAACGAAAAGCAAAATTGATATTTTTGTAACTAAACTTCATTCACTTGGGTCGAAAATCATTTTCCCCAAAGAAAAGAGTCATATCTTAACAACCATGACAAAACTAAACTTCCTCATTTACTAACAAAATAACTAACTTAAAGATAAAATTATTTCCTATTTTGTTTTCCCCACCGTCATTTAAAATCTATTAGAAACAAAGCGCTGCTAAAAATAAATTTACAGAAAGCTTTAGGTTTGAATCCCGGCCAAATGCAGAGCTTGTTAAATTATTACCCTTTTTCGGTATTAACTTACTTAATTTCAATTTAAAATGAACTTTACTTTCTTTTATGCCTATTATACATCTAACAGAATTTATTTTTTCTTAAGATATAAAAAGAATACCCAAAAATTATTCACAATACACACATATTCAAAATTATGGATAAAAACATTAAATACAAAATCCTTAGAAAATATACCGACTTATATTTTATATATATATATATATATACATATATGTGTGTGTGTGTGTATGTAAAGTATTTGAATATTTCAATTAGTATGTTAAATGAGAATTATATCAATCTATCCACCTAAAGTTCAAGTGAAAACAAAACACATAATATATTATACATACCGTATTATTATATTATGTATCCATCATAAGGGGTAATTGTATAATCTAACACTAAGTAAGTGGAAGTAATTTGATGCTATGTGGTACGCCCTCAACAAGTGATTGAACGAGTCGTACTGGCTACTGTATAGTTCAGTAGTTGACTACTACTACTCATCCACCCATTCCACTCTTTCTGTGTTAATAACTGGTCTCATGTGGATCGCTCGTATTCTCAATTACCACAGCAACTAACTAGCCACTGTGGCAAAGTACGTGTAATGCTATAAAACTCCAGTCACTCTATTAACCACTGTAACAAAAACGCCACTACCTGGCTGCTAGTGCACTGGCGGCTAAATATAAAGCCGTTTCTTACACAATAAATAACATATTTCTTAAGTTTATTTAATTTTATACACATAGTAATATCAACAACTATTTGATATCTTGTCAGGAAAATCTTGGAACGGACGTTAACTTTTTCTCTATTTTTTATTTATAAATTGTATGTTTAATTTCCAGTATGTTCAAGACAAATATCCAATAGGTAATTATTATGTGTAGAAAATTAAACTAAACTATTGAAGCACTAATTTATATTTTTGCTGTAAAAAATTAAAGCATTCAAACCATAGTTAGCATACCCTTCCTCTCCACTTTTAAAAGCCACAAACCTTAATATTATAATTATGTAGTATTATCTCGTACAATAGAAGACTCAAAAATATTCTTCCAAGTTCCCCAAGGTGTTCGGTGCTCCTTTCTAGTTACTATCATGGATCAAATACCCTACCTAGCCTATAAATTAAACGCATGCGCACAAGATTCTGACTAATATTGTCGTGACCACCTTATGCTTTTTGAACCCACTTTCTTTTCGTAATCCACGACAATGGCGTCTGGAGTAAGTCGTTTTTATTTAGTTTTAATTGCGGTTATTCTTGAACATCCTTATTGATAAATGTAAAATATATATTCCAATTGAAGTTGCTGTTGTATATAAATTTGATTTACTTGCTCTTTTTTAGACACTATACACCTATCCTGAAAACTTTCGGGCGTTCAAAATACTGATTGCTGCACAGTATGCTGGCACCAATGTTAAAGTGTCGCCAGACTTTGTGTTCGGCGAAACAAACAAGACAAAGGATTTCTTGAACAAATTTCCTCTTGGAAAGGTAACTCATTTATATTAATATTGATCTTTTTACGTTTTCATTTTTGTTATATTTTAATATCAAAATTCCTTATGGCACCGTGGCATGTGCAGTCAACATTATTCAATCTTCCCAACTTTCAGAAAGTAACCGGTTTTAATGTCTCTAAAATTGAGTTCTGTCTTAGCTTTTATTTGATCCACCTTCTCTGTTTAAGTAATATTTTGTTTTCATTTATAATTTTTTTAAAATTTCACTCAGACTGTCATGCTAAAATTTAAGCCATATTTCAGATTGATTATATTGTTCATTTAGGAAATTTACTTGTATTTACAGTTGGCGTAACGCCAATGATCTCTAAACCGGAAGGTATATTTTGTGTAATACCATATATGTTCTTTTTTTTTATGGGTTTGTAACTTTTGAGCTTAGGGTTATGCTAATACCACCATCTGAAGAAAAAGTAGGACTTAAAAACAATGGCCAACAACACTAGGCTAATTGGTGATCCCATTCATGATTCAACCCTGGACATTTTATTGGTTATGTTCTAGTAATGTATGCATTAAAAGCCCAATGGCTTTGGCTATTCTAAATGGAATTCAAGTAAGTTAGATAAGATTGTTAGACTTTTAAGTATTCGTATTAATAACTTACTGGAGGTACAAATTAGAGAACTATGGAATGTCTCCTCTTGACAGTTTTTTTTGTATCTTAAGTTAATGCCACTTCAACACTTTTTAAAGTGCATTGTGATTTTGTTACTTCATTGCTAGGCCTATATTACCTACATCAAGGGAAGTTGATTGTGAAGCAATAATTTAATAATCTTATTTGGTCTCAGCCTCAAAAGATTTCAAACGGCTGGTATTTGAGTTAACCTCTCTTCAAAGGCGATCAAATATATATTGCTTGTATCGTAACATTGAGAGGAATATTAATTGAGGCATCTTAACTGAATAGGTTTTATTAATTTTGTAATGCCTTAAAGTTAATTGCCTTACAAACCATCAAACTAGAGTCCATCTATACCACACGAGGGGTGGTGACATTCTTGCATCCATTTGCAAATTTTTACCACTATTGACGGTCAAAAAATTCACAATTTGGTTTTAATCTTATTTTTCTTTTAACCATTTTTACTTGAAACACAAACTTGAAGAAAATCTTGGATTTTTCTATGTCCTCATTCCTTTCTCTCTCTCTCTCTCTCTCTCTCTCTCTCTCTCCCTATCTTCTGCAGGGTGCTTCTTAGAAATTGTATTCCACATGCTTGCAGCTTACTCGGCTCTTATTTACTTTACAGGTCTCTAAACTGTACATAATACAATGAATAGATCTGGTTAATCTCGCGATCATTTAATTGGGCCAGTTTCAAAGATGGAGTACATGAGTACATCTCAAGTTTGGCGCTATACTAAACGCGGGACGACACCTACCTAAACCAGAATTTAATGAGCCAGTTTCATTTGCGAGATAGGTCCATTCCATTTGACTGTAGGTAGGTGTCGTCTTGTATTTAGCTTAGCACTGCACTTTTAGGTGTACTGTACTGAGACTATTACATTGACCCGTTGTCTTGTTTTGTTTTTTTATGATTCTGATCTTGAAGGGCTATTAAAAGCTACTTGTATAGAAACTTATATTGTGATATTTCTTTACGTTCTTAATCTCACATATGTTTGTAAACTTTTTTGAGATGTTTCAGTCCTAGTAAGCATTTTTGCACCATTTTTTAGGTATCCAAGATGACTGATATGATTAAATTAATGGGGTCTGGCTTAAATGTAAAAATATATTTGTGCATTGTGTCCCTAATCTAAGGTTTCAACTTTAATGTAAATATGTTGGTACTATGTTCTTCATTTCAGGTTCCAGCTTTTGAAACTTCAGATGGAAAATATTTGACAGAAAGCAATGCTATTGCATATTATGGTAAGATATTTCTGTTTTACTTACTCTTTTTTTAATAGTTTACTGTTCCTTTCACTCAAATGTGGGCACACTTCCCATAAATTCAACCTTCATTCCATTTACATTAGTATAGGAGGGGTGGGGGATTACATGAGATAGTAGAGGAAGCAAGGCAGAGACGATCTAGTCATGTGAAGAGGCTGAGAAAGGAGAGAAAACCAAAGATCAGATAAAGTAGGTAGGAATAAGACCACAAGGGAGACCAAGAAAAGAGATGGGAGAAGAAGAATGAAGCAATAAAGTAGGAAGTAAAGAAGATGGGAGACATTCTAAATGATCCAAGCAACAGATTGTAAACGATGATGAAGTTATATGTGTTAAAACACTGCTAAAAATAACTCAAAAATTAGATTTCATCATTTTAAGAGAAATTTTGATTACGTAAACTACTTAGCCATTTTAACTTTGTTTTAATCAGTTTATTAAATACTTACACCCTTGAGCTAATTACCGCTAATTAAATAATTATGATTGATATTTTACCTGAGTTTATGATGATAATATACTTGTTTTTCTGACACCTCATATGAGAGTTTCTGTGAAATACTAGCATTATTCTGACGAGCAATTAAACTTTGACAGTCACTCATTCTATGTTCAAAGATTCACACTAAGAGGACTGGTTTGTTGTAGTGGCAAATGCCCAGCTCCGAGGTCAAACTGAACCTGATAAGGCCCAGGTGCTTCAGTGGTTGGGGTTTGCGGATAGTGAGATCCTACCAGCTTCATGCGCGTGGGTGTACCCGATACTTGGGGTCATGCCCTTAAACAAACAGGTAAAACTACTCGGGTGGCTCTGCTTCATTTTCTGGAATTTAAAACGCTTCATAATTTGTGGGAGCTACCAAAAATTGGTGGATTAAAATATGAAATTAGGTGTTTGTGTGAAGCTTTGAAACCTCGACTTGGCTTCGAAACAAACATAAGCTTTGACTTTGCTTTGAAAAAAGTCTTAATATCGGTCTTATCATGAGACGGTTGTAGAGGGTGTGTTTTATAATATATTCACACAAGGACACAAATAATACCTAATTAAATACTAGAAAAACAACAAGAACTTGAGAAAATGTTGAGGTTTGGTAGCTCAGAATTTTTCAACTCTCAACTACCAAGAAAAACTAAAATATGCAAGTGTGAAATTTTTTTAAATACTGTTTGAAAAACCTGGAAAAGACAAGGAATTAAATAATAATTTGATTTTTTTTCCAGTCCCAGGAACAGGCGAAGGAAGACATAAAGTTAGCTTTGTCGGCCCTGAACAAATATTTGTTGACCCGGACTTTCTTGGTGGGTGAGCGAATAACCCTTGCAGATATTTGTGTTGCTGCCACGTTATTACAACTGTATAAGTACGTGCTGGACCCAGCTTTCAGGTACTCACTTTTACCTTCACTACTACTCACCCTGATGGTGTAGTTAGCTAGACTGCTGAGGACGATGGCGTAGTTAGCTAGACTGCTGAGGACGGGGAGATTGAGGTTCGAATCTCGGTTGGGTGAACTGGGGTGGGGGGGTCCTAAACAGCTTTCCACTTTTCCTCTACACTAATGTAGGTTAACTTCCCCTAAAATTCAACCTTCTCAATTCCTAACCCATTATCATAATTAGTACTTAAATGACTAACCCAAATGGGTGGTTAAAAAAACAGTATTCTACAGAATACCTATTATAGCTTTGCTATGCCAAGTGGTTAAAAATACAGTCCAAACCCAACTATAATTCTTTCACGACCTTAATTTACTTTGATGACAACTTAAAATGTTAAAAAGTTACTAGAAATAGTCCCTAATATATCCCTACTCCAACAGCTGACATCTTATCACTTTGGATCTCTGTAATGAAAACAGATGGTAATATTACAATTTTATAGTTAACCACAGTAATTTAGGACAATATTATTTATATATTTATTTGAGGTCGGACACAAAGCTTAGTTTTTGTTTTATTCCACTTAAAAACATAATTATTCACAGCCCTTCCACAAAAATTCTTAATGAAAAATGGTGACCAACGAGTTTAAATCATGTGGTCGAACATGATGAAAAAAGTCTTTTACAATTATGCACTCGCGCAGTTAAATATTTCGAAATACAATAAAATAATTTCTATATAAAAAAATAAAAGTATTTTCTCTTTTCCAAGTAAATATGATGCCTGTATTAAAAGGTATTAATGTATGCACTATATTATAAAAATACATTAACACTCCAAAACAAATGAGCACTTTTAACTATGTTTAAACATTGTTTCGAGTTGGATAAAAATAAATGATTAAAATCAATGAAATAGTATAACAAAACTTAAGTTTACGTTATTTTAAATGTAAAATATAACAGGTAATTAAAGATCTTTACATTTATAACAAAACAGTGATTATTTACAAGTGTTGGCAACCCGAAACCTAAACACATGATTTTTGAACTGTCATCCAGGTAAAATACTATCATGAACAGACTTTATTCAAAAGTTTACCAAACACACTAGTTTAAAAAAAATCATGTATTTCTTTGGACTGGCCCCGAATTTTTTTTTACCAAGATTTGCCAATAAAAATATTTTAAAATACCTGATTAATGTTCACTAAATTAAACATTGATAGGAGGATGGAAAGGTGTGGCCTACAGTCCTCAAAGTTCACAATTAAAACACATAATTACATAATTTTCTTGGTACAGCATTCCCCTCCTTCACCAGAACAGTGAAATACAGACTGAACCATGGCTAAATGTACACTTTAACCATTCTGAGGTTATTGAATAGGATGTTGGTGACTTGGTGGTCTAGGGGTAAGGTGTCAGACTTCTGTGCTGGCGGCCGGTGTTCAATCCTCGGTCCCGGCACAGATTTATCTGATTACCAAACCCTTCCTTCACCTCTGACAAGACATCTTGTGAATGTGGGGAATGCCAGATCTCCACCGTGGTTCGGATCCCACGTTAAACTGTAGGTCCTTCATTTCATCTCACAATCACCCTACCATTACACATTAGCGTAAGTGCGTATAACCCGACCGGGTAGTAAGACGCGGTGATAATAATAATAATAATAACATACTAAATGCTACTGCCATTTCTTATTTTCTTCTTAAATTTAACTCAAATTTACATATATATTTACTTGAGAAACTTTATTTATGTGTACCCTAGGAAGCCTTACGTGTGTGTCAACCGATGGTTCACCACCATTGTGAACCAGCCTCAAGTGAAGGCGGTAATCGGAGAGTTCAAGCTATGTGAAAAGGCCTCTGAATTTGATCCTAAGAAGTTTGCAGAATTTAAAAGTAAGTTAGCTTTTCTGTTTGGCTCTGAATTTTGCCTGAAATGTGTTGTTGTTCACCTTCACTGATCTTAACCACACTTTTAGCATAAAGCAAGTAGGAAATATACACTTAAAAAGCTTTACACACACTTGGTATACTCGTTTGAGAGTAGAACTTTAGACCATTGGACCAAAGACGTGAGTTTTAATGTAATCATTGTGAAAGGAGGAAGATGGAGGATTTTACTAGCCTGACCAGGGCACAGGCTGGAAACGCTTGATGAGAGCGAAAGTTTATATAAAGCGGAATGTTTTATTTTATTTGCTTCAAACAACCATAAATGATCTTGTGTTGTAAAAAAATAATCTGCTCTTATGATGATGATATCTGTTTTTCTGACACCTCACATGAGTTCTTCAATGACATATTTGCATTAATCTGATGAGCAGTTCAATCTTCAGATGTAGTGATTCCCCTCTGTTCATTGAACCATGGAGCTGCATTGCCGTATTCTTCATTTTACAGGTCCTCCGAAGGCAGAGAAGGACACCTGCAGTGTCAAGAAAGAAAAGAAGAAAACCGAGAAGCCTGCGCCCGAACCTGCCGAGGAGTTGGATGCGGCTGATCTTGCCCTAGCGGAGGAGCCCAAGTCCAAGGATCCTTTAGATGCCCTGCCCAAAGGGTGAGTCATATGCAAATTCTTTCTTTTCATCTAAATATGATCTTGATGTGCCATCGTCTCTGACTCACAGTTTGATGCTATTAGCAACCCTCTTGTCAACGTTAATGTGGTCTCTGTAGGCCGTGTTAACGTCGCATATTTATGCAATAGAGGAATAGCAAAGGTGGTGATTTCACTCTGAATAAGCTCTTTGTCTTGCTTTATCAGTACTAAGGTTGCCAGACACATTGGCTGGTTTCACGGGTGATGCAAAACCTGAAAAATGATAAGAAAAAGTCTGATTTAAAGATAATGCGCTAAATTTACACTTTTTAAGTGCATCCAAATTCTGGCTAAGTTGAACAATAATCAAATCCTACTGTATTTCTATCCCAAGACAGCATTTGTCTCTTTTTTTTAACTGAGGAAATACACTACACAACTTTTTAAATTCCTATGCCAAGTGACCAAAAGTTTAGTAAATGAGAAACATATTGACATCAGTCCGAAAAAACAGGCAGACAGCTAAGTTTTTTGTTAAAATATATTCCTAAACTTATTACAATTATGAATTAATTACTGCAATTTTCAAATAGTAATCCTTTCTCTTGAAGAAATATGCACACTATTATCTGGCCTTTTTTTCTCCTTGAAACATTGAGTTTTGTAACAACCGCATGAATTAATTTTCAAGCGAGCTGTAACACACGGTGCTAAGATAATAAATAAATAAATAAAAACTGTCCTATTGATGTCAAATAATCCTTTGCTAAACACCCGTGGCATAATTTCAACAGTCAGTTTTATGGTAAGTTATTTTATTTCTTTGTTTAGAGAAGCTAGGAATTTTTTTTTTTTGAAACCCTGAAAGAAAGAAAAAGGATTTTGTATAAAGAAATGGAAGTTTGTCAAGCTTGAAATAAGCACAATATATTTTTTCAGCTTAAAACAACCAACAAAGGATATTAAAGTTTTGATTTATCTTTGTGAGAATATTTCACCGAGTTTGCTTTAAATTATGATGGAATTCACACACCCGCAGGATTATACCTTAGGGAGCCCTACCAGAGTGTAGCTGTCTCTGACTCACAGTTTGATGCTAGTAACAACCCTCTCGTCAACGCTAATGTGGTCTCTGTAGTCCGTGTTAGCGCTGCATATTTATGCAATAGAGGAATAACAAAGGTGGTGATTTCACTCTGAATAAGCTCTTTGTCTTGCTTTATCAGTACTAAGGTTGCCAGACACATTGGTTGGTTTCACAGGTGATGCAAACTTATGAAACAATCATTTCACCTAGATAAATACTCTAATTTTCTTATGAAAGATATTTGGAGCAGCTTTTAGAATTTAAAAACCTTTATTAGTGGTTAACCTTGATCACATTTTACTATATTATCTTTGTTGTTTTATAGATATTGTTAATATCAGCTGTCAGATCACATGACTTGATTACTTGATATGTGAAAGTAGATCTAGTAACTTTTTCTAGCCATAATATATGTCAATTCTTAAGAAAATTGGGGCTTAGGATAAAGGTGGGAAAATAAAATCACTAAAACTTATTATTGTACAAGTTTTTAATGGTGCAGAACGGCTTTATTGAATTAAATATTGAGAGGAAAATAGAAGGGCAAAGCCTACACACTTACCAGGAAACCGTAGGCCTCAAGAGTTGACAATCAAAGCACAAAATTATGTAATTTTCATGGTACATCACTCCCCTTACAGCAGAAGAGTAAAACAACGTTAAAGAAATGTCAAACATTGTTTTGTAGTGTTTTTCACACTTTCCAAATTATCAAATACAAATCACAATTTTCAAAAGAGATTAATAAAAATAATTTCCATCAAAAATGTTATAAAATTAAGTAGGGATGGACGGGAATGACTTTTATTTGATTTAACTTTTCAGTACCTTCAATATGGATGACTTCAAGAGATGTTATTCTAATGAAGATGAATCAAAGTCGATCCCTTACTTTTGGGAGAAGTTCGATCCAGAAAACTACTCTATCTGGTTTGGAGAATACAAATACAACGAAGAACTCCAGAAAGTGTTCATGAGCTGTAATCTTATTTCTGGTGAGTACCAAGGGATACACAGGATGTTTTTATGTTTAGTTATTTGTTTACACACGGTAGAAACTTCAGGAATGAGGAGGAAGATATTTAAAGAACACGAAATGGCTTCCACAAGTAAGAGGGGAAACAAGTCCTTGTTAAATTGTTAGAAGCACTATTTAAAACTAACTGACTAGCGACTAAATTAAATCTGATATACTATCATGCACCGATAAATTAAGATATGTAAGCATAAGAGTGTAATGTACTTTGTTTTCTAGGTATGTACCAAAGGTTAGACAAGCTTCGTAAAAATGCATTTGCTTCCATGTGTCTTTTTGGTACCGATAACGACAACACAATCTCTGGAATCTGGGTTTGGAGGGGTCAAGATCTGGTTTTCCCGGTAAGAATCTTTAAAAAAGTATGGTAGATTTTATATTATTATTATTATTAACAGGGGTTGAAACAAAACTAAATAGTGTATTAGATAGCACCTTAGCTCATTTGGTAGTGTGTGTAATTAGCTAAAGGTCCCGGCTTCAATTCCCGATATGGCCAAAAAAGTTTACCATTGGTGGAATGTGGGTTTCTGCTTTCACATAGATGAATTAACGGCGGGGGACTAACTGACTTCTAGATTTAAGTTAGTTTATAAGTTGTGTGATTATATAATTAGTTGGTTCAAAAAGTCAATATAAAATACCACAAATGAAAAAGACAAGTTTCTTTCAATACCAATATAAATTTGAGGGTAGATTTAATTTCTGAATTATTTATGCTTAATTAAACTGTGTATCTTTCCAGCTGAGTCCAGATTGGCAGATTGACTTTGAATCGTACCAGTGGACGAAACTAGATCCGACAAAGGAACAGACAAAGGAGTTAGTTAAACAATATTTATCTTGGACAGGAACAGATAAAGAGGGCCGCAAATTTAATCAAGGGAAAGTTTTCAAGTAGTGGCGGTGCAAGGACTGAAGTTAAAACGTTCCTCCTCTTCTCACATTTCCCCTGGCCTTCTCTTGTCTAACATGACCTATCACTAGTACTTTAAATCTGTCCAAATATAATTAAATACTTCTTTTCTTTTTTTAAATCTGATGTTTGCTGTTTAAAAGTTTTTGTAAATTTCAATGGATCGTTTCCTGTGTCCTTTTTGCCCGATTAAAAGCTAAAAAGTTCATAACCATTTTGATATTACATGTGAGCTCTTCTAAGGTTTCAAACTAAAACTAATTTTTTTGTGTTTCTGACAAGGAACAGCCAAGTAAAACGTACTTTTTGTGCTTTCGTTTATATTGTTTTTTGTGTCAACTTGCTATTTATTGTATGATGACATGTTTGACTTATTTGTTGAGATTGTACAGTGCACATGAAATAAATGACTGATTCGTAAGTCGTCTTATTTTCTTCCTCTTGGCCCAGAGAATTATAGGAAATATCAGGAGAGTTTGCACAATCGTCGGCATATTTTGGATGGTTAAGATAGTTTATGATCATGACCACAACCTTTTGAACCATTGAGCTGGGAATTTAGCGCAAAAAATAAAACTGCATGCATGACCTAAGATAAAAGATTCACTTACTATCAAAACTTTTTTTTTTTTAGTCTACCTCTTCAATACAAACATGGTACTTGTTTATGAAACTTCCAAAGTGTCTTGAAAGATAAAATATAAGACAGTTTTCAAAAATTAATAAACTAAAGATCAAGTTAAGTATAAAATATTTTGACCTGCTTCTGTGGTGTAGTTAGCTAACACACTAGTTTCATGTTTAGCTAGACTGCCAAGGACATGGAGATCGAGGTTTGAATCTCAGGTGAACTGGGGGTGGTTTTTCCACTCTCTCCCTCCATGCAAATGAGTTCACTTCCTAGACATTCAATACAATCCAAAGCATAGTACTGGAAACATATAAGTCGAGCGAGTAGTAAATAAACATCTTTGGAACCTTCACTCTGACAATGCTAAGCAAACCGGGAATGAACGGTGATTTTATCACATCAACAGGAACACCCTTCACAAAAAAAATGTATAAATTAACCACCAATTTTAACTGAGAATAAGCTCTCATAACAGTGTAATTGGTATACAACCTGAACAGGTAGTAAAACTGAGGAGATAAAAGGTTTGATTTAGAGAAAGAGCACCTTCATTTGTGGGGTGGAAAGTTATTTAGGTAAAACTAACCTTAGTACACCTGACCAGGATTTGAACCCTGATCTCCCTGTCAGCTATGCTAGTGTCTTGTGAGAGTGACGCCTTGGACAATGCAGCCATCAAAGATATATATTTTTTTTGCGGTTACTCACAAGAAAGTGTTAATTAACTGAACATCTTTATTTAAATAACGGCGTATAATGGTAGCAGGTTGTAAGATGTGCTATAATTTATATATATATTTTTTTTACTCCAATAACATTACCTGCTTGAAGGTTACACACCACAGCAAGAATTATAATTTGTAGGATAAAAAAACATTTGTTTTACATTCACAGTAAAATTACTGCTACGATTTATTTGAGAGTTGAAAGTAAGATTTAGATTTGACCTGTCTACTAATAACAAATACAGAATATATTGTGTAGAGGTGGGTCCACACTTTAGTAGGATTGGTATTCGCTCTCGTGGCACAAATGGCCATATAACCCAATGTGACCAATTAATTCCATGTGATTTGTGTTCAGTATTAAAAAAGATCAGGGTTTCTACCATTAGGGAAAACGGGAATAAGTCTGGAATTTGGTAAATCGCAATAAAAATCCGAGAACATATTTTTCTCAAAATATGAAATACAATAATCAGTAAATTATGTCATTTTGTTGGTAGCTGTGTAATATATTTTTAATTCCTAGTTAACAATTTTAATTCAAATTTTAAAACTTATTATTTAAAAAATATTACTATAAAAATGAGGGGGGGGGGTTCCAAGAATTACAAGGAAGTGACATACTTTTTAGGAAATGATCAGGGAAAAGGTCGGGGGATTTCATCGGTCAAGTTTAGTATAGACCATGTAGATGTTGTAAACAAAATGGGTGATACATGTTAATGTAAATTGTTTAAAACTTTGGTGTTTTAACATACTGGATTACAAATATTTAATTTTTTTTTATCAGAATTACATCTGAGGACTAAATTTTTTAATAAGTGCGGTAGGGCTCAAGATTGGAAAGGAAGATACTAGTCAGCAAATTGATTCTTGTAAAGGACAGTCTTTCTGTGGATATCCGGGCGTGGTGTTTCTTATTCCTCTTATAATACGTACCATGCTGTGGATTCCCCAACATAAGGTACTTTACTTGTAAGACAAAAAATACAATACAAATACCAACACTAGCCATCCACAGTAAGCATACACACAAAATTGATTTCCTTTTGAAGGTGTGTTCATGAGCATGTGTGGAAGCTCATTCTGTGCAGCAAAACATGTTTACATTGTCTCCTGTTTGCGCAAACTCCCGCAGACAAACCACTCAAGGGAAGGCACCTTGATAGATGGTTTAAATTATTCAAAATTATGGTAAGGATATAAATAAATTTAATAGTAGATAAGTACAATATCATTTATTAAACATCGTAGTAAAATACTGGTAATTTGTACACATTTTTTTTTAAAATCGATTAAAAATATTTGAACTTGTATAAATTTCCTTATAAACTCTGATATTGAGCAAGGGTAAAAATCTAAAAATAGTGTAGAATGTCAGTTTTCTATGAATAAAAAACACACAAAGCTTTAATACACAGGACTAAACAACAGTAAAGAGGCATGTAATTCAAGAGTAAATTATCTAGTTTAATTTTAGCAATTAAAAATAGTTTAAAGATGCCTTTAAAACATGTTGAGCCCCACTGCTGTCTATTGGCCCGCAAGCGAACTTTCCACAAAGATTGTCCGGCAATTTCTTTATGACCTTTCATACAGCCCAGGGGATTGCATTCACGCAGGTGTGGCCGAGTGGGACCGCTCGGAGTGCATAATACGTACACGCTTGGTTTAGGCAATATATGTTTGTACCATTGGGGCTACGAGAATACTTGGCCAAACCCCTACAGACAACTCGAAACGCTCAATTATTGACTAAAATATTTTTTTCGATGAATGTGGGCTTTGTTACCTGTCGACGAGGAGCAGAAAGTTAATTTGGTCCAAAGAAACAAATTTGATCGGTTCAGCTGGGGCTCATGTGTTAAAAGTTAACGCTATTTAAAAACTTAAGACACTTGAATGACTAATTAGTTCCAACTATACTAATCTAATCAAGGGTCACCATGATAAAAATAAATAACACACAACTTTCACATTTGGTATATTTAATTGTGCTAAGTGAGGCATGTCCTCTAAGATTGTTTTATAAAAAAATTATAACTTGACTACTCCCAATAATTTGCAGTGCGTGTTAAAACTACAAAGAACACTTATTAAGGCACTTCTAAAATCACTCTTAATATTTTTCAAATACTGGTGAAACAACCCCACAAAAATGTTTGGAATGAGTCACTGAAATTAAAAGGCAGCAATTGATTAAAATGACTTAATTATCTTTTATCATTAAAACCACCAGTTCACTTTTGTTAAGCTGTTAAACAGTAATAAATCGATAGAAAGTTTTAATAACAATGAGGTGGCCCAATGGCTAAATAATTTTATAATAATGGAAATCGATAAAAATTAAGAAACGGAAAAATATAGTAATAAGTGTAAATTTAATGAAGAACCTCACCTAGAGAAAGAGGGAAAATGTGAGAAGAATTCAATGCACAAAGGGGAAATTTTCCTTTAGTCTTTTGTAGAAGAAATAAGCACACATTTAAACACAAATATAATATTTCAGCACTGTTACTTATATTAAAAAAAGAAGCAGGAATACACTTTACATAAACACTAAATTACTCCATTTTGAATTCAAAAAGAAAATGTTAAAAAAAAAAACGTGCCAATAGTTGGTGTAAAAATAAATTTTTCAAAGCTTTGGCTGTGGTTATCTAATATAATGAATTAGTTAAATATAACTCGTCAAATAAATTTACACTTAATGATTTATTTTTTTCTTATTTTTATCAATTTTCATTCATATAAAAATACTTAGCCATTGGCCCATTTCATTGTGAAACAATTGTTTATATTACAATTCCTGTTATTGCTTGGTAATTAGTCACTTAAAATAGTTAACACATTTTCAGTTCAAGGTAAATTTAACTTGTAAATATTATAAAAGAATCACAATTCATAAAGCATTAAGAATATCACTCTAAAAAAAATGTAACAAGGCAGTACCTTCATTATTATATAATTCATATACAGCGAAATCTCCTTTAACAGACACCTTCTCTATAGCTACAATTTTCTAGCTAACCTCACCTTTTAATGTCGAGCGATTTCATTTGGAAATTCTACTTTATTTATATCCTAAAACTCTCTTTTTTTTGCTAATATTTTAAATGTTCTCACAATACCTAAGGAATATTTTTCCTTCTAATCTAAATAAATTATTTTGAACGTGTTAAGAAAATGTATATACAAGCATACCACTCTTCGATCATATGACACTGCCCAACACTGTACATGCTGCATATATATGTTATGCTATGCCATTTAGTGAATTATAAAATAACTTTATTTCAATTATCTTTTTAAGGAAAACCTCTTCTTCCTTTTTGAGGTATTTTGTTATATTTGGAAGAAGGTACAGGAAAGCTGGATAGAAACATGTAAAATAGAACAAACACAATATGGCTTTTAAAATAAAAAATAACACATTACACTGCTGCCATCGGACCAAGAGGCAACGGCTGTCTTTTTAAGAAAATTGATCGTTACCACCCAATCCCTCGACATAAGTTTAATTCTATTGGAACTCATCACGAGGGGCTGTGAAACGAGCAAAGCAATGCTTTTTGTTGTAAAAGACATATTGTGTTTGTTAATTATACATTCTTTATTCACAGTACAGTACATGCATCGACAAGTGAAACAAAAGATACCAGGTTGCTTCATGACAAACAGTCTAGAACCTATCATACTAGCAGAGTATGCCTATATTGATGTCAGGGTGTCTACTGCGTCACGAAAGTTATGAAAAAGTTACTAATCGCAAAAAAAAAAAAAAAAAAAAAA
>CABEEJ010002683.1:55772-103464 GCA_901482245.1 Timema douglasi
AAAAAAAAAAAAAAAAAAAAAGTCATGAAAGTCCTCCGAAAAGTCACGAATTTTCAAAATTGTTGTCATAAAGTCGTGAAAATATTTTTGTTTGAATCTCCCGTGCATCGTAACAACGCAAACGCTTCGAAAGTTGAGTCATCCACTAACCATGATTCCATGCGCTAAGCGTAAGCTGCCTGAATGTTTTTACTGTGATACCAAGGACTAGGCTAACGTCCGCCATCTAGTTAAAGTTTAATGTTGCATGTGAGTGTACAATATGCCTATATATACACATAAAACATTTCATATATGCATTATATAATGTTCAACCATTCACCGAAGGAATTTTTTGCTCAAAAAGTCACTAATTTTCGTTTCTCCAACTCAGTGGACACTCTGGATGTGCAACTAATTATTTGTTTTTATAAAATCTTATCTTGCTAATGTCAAGCATATATAAAAATATGAGCAGAAAACATGTTGCTAGATTTCAAACTAACAGTGGGTTGAGCAGTTCAACTTGTTATTTCAAAATCAAATAATAATTATTCCTAAAGAAAAGTCTCTTTTCACTATTTTAGGAACATCATACAATATTTGGAAGAAGGTACAGGAAAGGTGGATAGAAACATATAAAAAGGAACAAACACAATATGGCCTTTACATTGAAAAGAAGAACACAGTTCACACTTTACACTGCTGCCAATGGACAAAGAGGTAATAGTTGCCACAAACAAACAAATTTTTAATGTAAACAACAGTTCAAAATGGCAATAAATTAACATAAGTCGAGTATTTTAGCTATCAATATCTTTATTGCTGAAGCTTTGAAGCCGGAATTTTTTTCAAAGCAAAGTCGAAGCTGATGTTTGTTTCGAAGACAAGTCAAAGTGTTGACGCTTCGCACACCCCTACCCTTTTCTTATATATTCTTCCAAATATAAAGTTTAGGAATAATATTTCTTTTTGGTTTTAGAGTGAATTTTTCCAGAAATCTTTCAAACACACTAAGAATACTTAACCCTATTAGCTGTCATAAAAATGATAACATTATGTACAGTTAAAATTTACAGAGCACGATTCACTTTTTTTTGGCAATGTTATAAAAGTATCAATTTAATTTCTAAAAAATTTCTAACTATTCTAATGATTTCAAAGGCCATTTTGAAGAATGTGAAAGGCTGCACCAAGAGCCCAACTCAGTTCATGGCCGTCGATTTTCTTAAAGAGCTATAAACAAAAAAACAAAACAAAGATGATAACCTATAAACAAATATTTTAGTTAAAAAAAATTCAACTGTAATTATTATGCTAAATACTATTTTAAAACCCTGATTTTACAGGAAGCCTACTTTCGAGCACCATCAGAAGTTGAAAGAATGAAAGTCACTAAAATTTAGAATTTTTAGAAATATGTCTTATTTGATTTATTAATTATAAAGTTGCCGATACCTTAGCTCCGTAGAGTGTGTGTTTGTTTACTAAGTTAGATTATAAGGTATATGAAGCTACGACAGGCCTAGCAAACTGGCAGAGGAAAAATATATGGCTTGAATAAAAAATCTACCCAGGCCACCAACAGTAATGGATATAAAAATAACATTATAAAGAGCATATAAAAAGTTATCAAAACCTTCCAATAATATTTTCTTATGGATTGCTTTGTAATTATTTATTTTTACATTACTAATTAAATGGACTAAGGATCTACATGCAATTTTAATAGTTTCCCCCTGCTATTGTGGTGACATGAGCTTCCAGTTTTCAAAATAACGGGCTTCCCATAAAAATCAGACCACATCTTGTCTGAAGAATAGTTGATTAAATTAACCTAAACCTTAACATTTAGTAAAATAAGACTACGATTTTTACATTATTTTATTAACCTCCAACTCATTGATTTTAAAACCAAATAAGACTATGAAATAAATTCAGTAAATATTTAACAAATTAAGAGGTAAAATAAACAAATTATCTTTCCTTGAACTATTTGTTTTGAAAACTTTTAAATAAATCACAAAATTCGAGATGTGGTGCTGGTGGAGAATATATATAATAAATCAGACAAATCGGGTTGTTAATGAGTGATGTCATAGAAGGAAAGGTGGAAGGGGAAACAGGGACCAGATGAATTTTCAGGATCTGAAAACAGAATATGATGATAGGACATGGTGAACAGCTCAATTTGGACAAGGAAACATACCGATCAAAATACCAAGCACCTAATAATAATATTTTACACTGATTGTGCAAATAAAACTGTAAGCTATATATAGATGTATCATACTTACGTTGAGTTTTGTGTCTGGTTTCAGACCAAACCCGTCCTGCAACAAGACTGAAATGAAGGTCAGGTCCAGACACATGAAAGGCTGTTCAGTGTTGGGCGTGTCACATGCTGTAACAACATACAAATAAACATAACTCCACAGTGCGAGCCCCATAATGCCAACATTTGCGGGAAGGGGTGTCATGTGGTCATCACAACGAGCCCTCTGGCTGTTGATCTCAAGTTTTATAAACTGGAGCTGCTACTCCTTTATTAAAGTAGCCCCTCATTTGTCCCGACGATGCTGAGTTTGACCTTGTTCCAGACCCACCGATTAACAGATACATTTTGGAAGCGCTGGGGATCGAACCCGGGACCAATGGATTTAAAATCAGGAACTCTGAATACAGAGGAAGTCTAACCTCATGAGAACACACAGAAAATTGATACTGTATCATACATAGTAACTTGTATTATATTTGGAAGAAGGTATAGGAAAGGTGGATAGAAACATATAAAAGGGACGAATACCATATGGCCTTTACAATGAAAAGAAGAACACAGTTCACACTTTACACTGCTGCTAATGGACAAAGAGGTAATGGATGTCTCTTAAAGAAAATTGATCGTCACCACCCAATCCCCCGACCCAGGTTTCATTCTATCGGAACTCATCAGGTAGGAGTGTGAAATGCGCAACACAACTTCCTAAAAGAGAAAACCAAAAAAACAAAATGGGAGAAAAAGGAAAATGGTAAAGAAAGATAGAACACATAAATAGGAACATGTAAAAGGTATAAATAGTAACTTGTAATCCAAACAAACTAAAAAGTGAGACTAACAACCAGATTTAATATAAATGTTTTTAGCACCATGTCTTACTACCCATTTGAGTTATACGCTTATAAGAGTATTACAATTTAAATAGTGTTAGGGATTAGGAAGGTTATATATTTATAGAAAGTGTACCCACATTTGCTAGTGGAAAACCATTTCGGAAAAACCACCCTCAGTGCACCTGACTTGAGATTTAAACCTCAATCTCCCCGTCATCGGCTGCGAAAATAACATTTAATATATTGTATTGTAAGGAAGATAATACACAACAGAAAATAGTAGCATATCTAGCATGTTTACTAACTTGTAATGGCAGCTTTTTGAAAGTCCTTGACAGACACCACACCGCCGCTGAAAGGGTCGATAAGTCCGTACTCCGTCGCTCTGTCAAAGTAGTAGGAGAACGCGTTGATTTCTTTCAGGTTCAACTCGGCTGGCTTGTCCACTTTGGTACCCACGTACTGTTTTACTATCTTGGTACACTCTGTAAACCTGACGATTGGCCGTTTCTCTGCTTCGCTGTTGGCGTTCCCTTTGATTGTCTTGTACTCGGGATTCACCGGACCTCTATAACCAGCACCCAAACACATGAAACAATACTCGTCTAAAAACACATGAAAGTGTGGATAAAGTTAACTTATAGTGTTGGTACCATTTGATCATACAGTAAAATGCAAATGATAGATAAATTACTCTTTAATCTTGCTGTGTTGCAAGTTTCACTGATGAGTTCCGATAGAATGAAACCTAGGTCGAGGGATCGGGCGGTAATGATCAATTTTCTTCTAGAGGCAGCCATTACCTCTTTGTCCAGTGGCAGCAATGTGAAGTGTGAACTGTGTTCTTATTTTCATTGTAAAAGCCAAATTTTGTTTGTTCATTTAATATGTTTCTATCCACCTTCTTCAAAATACAATACTAAGGAGGAAGTGCTGTACAGGGTGTACTTTGTACCCTTAGGCCCGTATGCAACGACAATGCTGAACACGGCCAGAGTACAGGCTGAGTACTAGTAGAGCATGAGGCCTGTCATGAAAACAGTTGTCTCGATCGTCTATATGCCATGTTGTGGAAATATCCTCTGAGTACAGGCAGAGTATAGCCTGAGCCAGCCCGGGACCAGGCTCTGGCGAGACTCAAGATATTGTGTCATAGATCGTACTGGCACGAGGCTCATACTCTGCCTGTACTCTGGCCGTGCTCAGGATCGTCCTTGCATATGGGCCTTAGTTACATGCAGCAAAAAACCTGAATATATGTAGGAGGAACAAGTAAAGTGGAGGCCACGGGAATTACGTTTTTAAGAAGAATCATAACTGCCACCAGGAGAAACAGGATTAGAAATGAGGTTGCCCGGTAAGTTTGGGTAGATAAAATAAACCCTGATTTTTTATAGGAAGCTCACTTCCGACTACCAAAATTAATTGAAAGTCACTCAAATTTAGTATTTTAGAAATAAATTTTAGTTATTTATTATAAAGTTAGTCTAAGAAATTTTCAAAAGCTTCCAATAATATTTCCATAAGGGTTAGTGAATAGTTTCTCTTTGCAGCGTTAATTAAACGGACTAAGAATGTAAATTGTAATAATTTTATTTTACCACCATTGTGGCGACATGATTTTCCAGTTAACAAATGATGGGCTTCCTATGAAATATTATTATTATTATTATTAGCACCGCGTCTTACTACCTGTTCGGGTTATACGCACTTTTGCTAATGTGTGATGGTAGGGTGATTGTGAGGTGAAATGGAGGACCTACAGTTTAACGTGGGATCCGAACCACGGAGGAGGCCTGGCATTCCTTCCTATAAAATACTTTAGTAGAGGAAGCAAGAGTGAGATGGTATGATCATGCATGTAATGAGGACGGAGGAAAATAAATCACAAGAATTATAGAGATGAAGGAAAAATACCACAAGAAAGCCCAGGTAGTAGATAGGAGCATATAACCACAAGTGTGTAAGTGAGAGGAGAAGAATGGAAGCCACAGGCTGGAAACAGTTGATGATTATGATTACCAATCTACTAATTACCGAGTAAATGTGATTAAGAAGTAATACCCACCGTTAATATGCCACTGTGTCAAAAGAACCTTCCATTTCGCCAGGGACCGATCTTTAGTTCTGTTGGTAGTACCAGCTAACGATTCAGTTAAAGTGTTAAATACCAATGATTGTAATTAAGTTAAATATTAAAGTGACTCACTTGACTGTGTAGGTGATTTTATTATACGTCCACTCCTTGCCGGTGATAATAGGATTAATACATTCGCTTCTCAGGACTAGAGCATTATCAGGGTTTCCAACAGATAAGACTTCCTTGCGAGCTGCCATCAACCCCAGGCCCAGGTAGCTACGAGAGGGGACGATTAAATCACAACAATAACAGCAAAAACCATCAATATTGTTATTTGCTGACAATTCCTTCTGATCAGAAAGTAAAGCATATGACTGAATATTCTCACAAGGATACTCACATTAAGCTACTGTAGAACTAAGCAAATCTGTAAAATTATACTGTTCAGTTGTTATTTTAAATTAAATAAGCAACAAACTTAATTGGGGTATGCAAAGATTCAAGAAATATGACATTGATAGAGAAAAAAAAAACGGCTTTAACAATAAAAATATTGACAACTACAGTACTCCATTTATGTTCAATAATTGCCATTCTGACCTAATATCGACTTTAAAAATCATTACTCATATAAAAAAAAATAAAAAATCTGAAGTAAATGAATTGTATGTTGTGATAATAACTTAATTGATCAGATTAGAAGAAAATATTACAAAAAATTGTGCAATAAAACATTTCCCAAGAAACTTTAGTTCATTTATAGTTATATAACCCTAATCTAAAATGTTTTCAAGCATAGAGCTAACAAAAAATATTCAAACAAAGATTAAGCTTTGATTATATTTCAAGTATTCAATTCGAGTGCGTTTAAAATTGAAAAAATAGACTTTGCACATCTCTATCAGAGTGTGTCAAGTAGATGACTAAGGTACGGTAACTAATGGCTGCTGGATAAATATTTATATCTGGTGGATAAGTTAAAAGTGTGTCATATGACTGCCAGATAAAATGTATTTATCCATCACATTTTTATTGAGAGGTTTAAGTACCCGAAAACTTTTATCTGGAAGTTAAAATGCTCGTTGCCATAGTGATACATTCTTTTTCATGTGGCTTCGCCTATCAAAATCTGTTTTTAGGTTAAAAATCTTGTTTCACGTGTTTAGTAAACACAGGCCCAGGCTCTAACTATATATAGTTTGAACATTTAATTCGAACTTTTATAAAAACTGACAAGCAATTTGTATAGTTAGAGTCATATAAGAACAGATTATCAAAATGTGAGTCCAATAAATGAAATTTTGTTAGGGTTGTACCCACCTATTGCCCACATTTTACCAGACACCGAAATTAGTACTTGCAAGAAAACTTAGCTTCTGTGCCCACATGACGCCAGCTATTTCCTCGCACTCGTTTAGCCGCCATTATTTAACAAATGTTGAACGTTCTCACCACTCGCCAGGTTGTAGCACTATCAGCAGGGTTTATACGCATGCGCACACCAGTAAAAACAGTACCAAACTTGTGTGTTCTGAATAAAAATATATTTATCCTACAGATAGCTACCTGGCAGATAAATTCAGTTCATAAGACGCAAAAAACATTAAAGTGGCTGTTAACTTTTATCTGGTAAATAACTTTAACCTCCCGATAGCAATATTTATCCGGTAGTCATAAGACCAGCCCTTAGTTGAATAAAATAAACTTGGAATACGCCCTAATTACATACCTGTGTGTGTATACAGTGAGGTTATTATGAAATACAGAAATGTGGTGCAAAAATTCAGGATTGCTATGTTTGATGGTAGCCTCGTCACTCGGAGCAAACGTTATCTGAGTTGACCCACCACCTAGATCCAGGGCTGCCACTGTCTTCTCCACGTTCCCTCCTAGACGATCTAGGACAGAAAACATATTGTTACACACTCAGGGGGTGGCGGGAACAGCAACAAAGTATTTAGAATTTTAAACAGTACAATGTCACTACTAATAAAATGATTATTTTCAATGTGAACTATTTTTTGTAAGCTTACTTTAAAGTAAAAGTTTACATTTTTAAATCAAGTCAAAATCAATTCAAGGAGCAAATTTCAAAAACTCTCTAATTTGTATTTCGTATAAATTGTTTACTACAGTGGTGCGTGAGGCAGGTGTAGTAGTTTTAAATAAAATGAGGCAAGTTGGTCGGACACACAGACACCAACTTAAAGTTACTGGCGTCTGGTCCACAGTTGGTCAGACATTTCTGCACCTAATCTTCCATCTCCAAGTTTGTTGTAATATTAGGTCAATGGCAGTTAGTGGATGATTAGAACACAAGATCTCCATCAAAGGGGTGTTTCTCATGAATTGTGGGTGGGCAATCAGGAGTGTTTTACGTGAATGATATAATTAAACTTATAGAAAATTTACGTCAATATATTTGAGGCATGAAAGAGAAAACCAAACATTTTAAGGAGATAAGAAAATAAGATTCAAATATATTATTATTATTAGAATCGCATCTTACTACCTGTTCGGGTTATACGCACTTACACTGATGTGTAATGGTAGGGTGGTTGTGAGATGAAATGGAGGACCTACAGTTTAACGTGGGATCCGAACCACGGTGGAGGCCTGGCATTCCCCACATTCACAAGATGTCTTGTCAAAGGTGAAGGAAGGGTTTGGTAATCAGATAAATCTGTGCCGGGACCGAGGATTGAACCCCGGCCGCCAGTACAGACGTTTGACACCTTACCCCTAGACCGCCAGGTCACCCAAATATATATTCACAAGTGATATAATACATTAGGTAAGCCACCATGATGTACCCCTTTCCATTTGTAATCAGCCCAGTTCCTCTAATTATATTTAACAAGCAGAAAGTCAGATTTAAAAGTTGTCTTTGCACACGCCTAAAGGAGCTGTAAACTTGTATCGAAACACTTTATTGTAACTTTTTCTTTCTTTGTGAAATAAAAAGACAACTTCAGTGCAGATGGTCAAAGTTGCCCTAAGGTGGTATAAACATAATAATATATCAATATGTAATAAAATAAAAACAATTCCAGTGTCTCACCTAAGAGGAAGTTAACGGTGAACCAAGAAAAGAGGCCTTCATCCACTCCATCCATGATGGTTACCGAGTTGTCATTGGTCAGGAACGGAGACAAAGCAAACGATTTCTTCACCTGGAAGATGATGCCATGTTTTGTAATACTTAAAAATGTATTTGCCCGATATAACTTACATTATTTTTATTTAGACTCACTTAAAACAAAGTGATTTTAAAATAGTTGGAAAATACATTTTAATTTAATTTCATGTTTTGGTTCCAAAAAGGACCTTAGGTTTTGTTTGACGATAGTGTCTGTGAAGTGTACCTCTTTAAGTAAGGAGTCTGCCTGGTGACCAGGGAGCAGTCTCAGACCAGCCGTCGCCTTCATCGCTAAAGGGGTGGAGGCCCAGTCTGCCGCGGGAATGACACTCTTAGCCCTGTCCAACAACTCCTCGAGGCTCTCAGCTCCCTTCAACACACACAATACTACAAACGTCTCTGTGGAACTATGGTTCACATTTCTAGATATAAACGCAATATATTATGTATATTTTTAAGGTGACCCCCCTCCCCCCACCCCAAATCGTTAAGGATATTCGAGGATTCAAGACTCTAATCCTTTTTCTTTCTTTCAATTTTTCAAGTGAAATTTGTTTTAGAGCTTTAAAACTGGTTGTTGGTGGTTCAGAACTAGTTATAATTATAGTATGAAATTAACAACCATGCCCCAGATCGGTAATTTAACACTTAACTGAATGTATGAATGTTATAACGAATGGATTATAAGAAAAAAGATAACATTTAGTTACTATTTGTATTTTACATTAGTCTATTATTTTTACAAAATTCAGATTCAAAGGTAAATTGGAAATTTCGATTAGTAAAATAGTGGATTCGACCCGACTCTAATGGATATATAATGCTGTAAGGGTTTTAAGATTAAGTTGTGAATGGTTGGACATGATACCGACTGAGCTAAGGTGTCCGACAATCTCACCGTCATTCATGTTCACATTGCATTTAAAGGGTGCACAGAAGGGTGGAATGAAAACAGGTTAAAACACTTTTTTAAATTAAGTTTTCTAATTGGGCGCAAAAGTTGCCTTTTAGGTTCGGTTTTAATACCGCCAAATTTTGTGAAAATGCTTCGAGATGCTGCAAGGTCCTTAAAAAATGAACTTTTTGTAATCCAAGCTATAGAATTTGAGGGATTCAATACAAATAAAATAAATTTAATGTTACCAAAAATTTTAGAAAATAGGAGTGCGAAGTGTAAAACAATATTATGTTTTTGTTGTGAAATATAGCAGGGTACACAACCCATCTCCAACGCACGCCACTCACTCCTAGAAGGAGGGTAATCTCACTGTTCTCCTTCAGAAATCAATTTAGTTTTAATACGACGAGTTCTAAGGCTAAGTTAAAAAGGGCATTAAAATTATACATATCTAAACCTAAGGATAAATGGCATAACTAGAATAGTAAGAAGTTCAAGTCTTAAAGAAACTTTGCTTTTATTTCAGCCAACATCTTATTAAAGAACATATCACTTCTTTAAAGAATCTAAGCATATTCTTTTTTTAATACAATATCTGTAAAAGCTGAAGTGAAATAATAACATTCTATGATTATTGTTTTTTACAAGAAAACTTTCCATGAACATACGTGAATTTACTTTTAATGCCTATAATTATCAATATGGCGTATGACAACATATAATCCTTTCAATGCCTAGCATTATAAATATGGCGTATAACACCATATAAACTTAAATGAGATTTCCCAACAATGACCTATTTTAGTGCTAGTCAAAAAATTGTAGCTAACAGCATTAAAGTTCTGTGGTTATCCCATTAATGATTAGCAGACGCATGACGTCTCCACAAATAAATAACAAAAACTTATTACGGAATCCTACAAAATTATATGTCATACTAAATAAAGTTAAGATATCCATTTATTAAAGTTAAGGATAATTCCTAACTTTATTATTAAACTTTCCTGGCCTAAATATTTTTAACACTCTGCCACCTTCAATAACTATGAAACATAACTCCTAAGCTAGATACATAAAGTTAAATATATAAGAATAATTATCAACGTCACGCATTCTAACCGCTGAATAGTTTAGGACCTAATATTATAAAATAACTTCCCAATATGGATACTAAGACAACAAGCTTTGAAAACACAATTCTTAAAGTTAAATAATTGAATCAAGGTTGATAAGCACGATTTAACTAACATTAGAAAAAATTCAAAACTAACATTAAAAAAATTCCCCACATTACTTTAGTAGTTTAAGTAAAGTCCTATTTCCCTACAACCCATGCGTAACATAAGTGAAGTTAACTTAATGTTTAGTAAAACGAATGAAGATTCATATATGATATAAATAACAATATATACACGTAAAACGATCAAAAAGGAATTTAGAAAAATTACAATATTTATATTTGTGCCGAAATAGAATTTCTCCTTACATTGTATAAGTCTGTCCTCGAAGCCTACGCTTCGTCAATGTCCGAGCCTAATCCAAGAGTGGTCTCTATCTTGATGAACAGTCTCTTATATGGTGCAAAACTCATCGAACACTCGAGACGGAATTACACAAGGGTGGGGATCACAGAGTTCAAACACACGGAAAGGGGGGAGATGCGCTGTACTAGACGCGTTGAGAATCTTCTATCAAAGCCTCAGCTCTTCTACGCTTTTCTAGACGTCCATGTTGTTCTTGAGACAGGTGGTGGTGCGTAGTGGCAAAATGCAGCACTAGGATCATCGCTCTTAGATGTTTCAATGTTGTTATCGTGTGTGGACGTTCTTTTCCGCTCGCTCGTCCGGTTGGTGAAATTGGGTAAGTGCTGTTTTGATTGAATAACCAACTTTAAGATACCTTGTAGCAATAATTGCTACATTTTAAGTAAAAATACACCAAATTTTCAAAAAAAGGTTTTTGACTGTAATTTTTATTCCAAACACACTAAATAATATTGTTGACAAACATAAAAACATTTTTTTCATTTAAACCGTTGAATGTTTTTCAAGAAGATATTTATTTGAGTGCAAAATATTTGTTTAATATATAAAAATTTTGTGATTTTTTATAGAATTTCAACGAATACAAATTATATTATCCAAAACAGATATACATATTTTACTTGTGGATATATATGTATTATAAAAGCAAAATACATTCATTACAGGATAAAATTTGTCCCTGTATATGTGTATATTTAATTAAAAATATTCAACGGAATATTAAAAATGTTATTAACTTTTTTGTTAAATAACAACATTGTCACTTTGCTTTTATATTGAAATGTTCCTTGATTTAAAATATTAGCATCAATTTCTCCGATTCTATTTTTGCTTTTAAAAATCAATCTCTTGTGAAGCCCCACATTCGGGCCAATGGTGACTCAGTAACTAATTTCACCATCCTTTCAACGGCTTGCATATGGCACGGATAAAGGGGAAAGTCTAATGGTGGAAGGTCTTCATTAGCTTGTGCTGTACTTGTTATAAACAGTTTCAACTCCTCCTCCTTTCTGTGCTTGGTCATTGGTGGCTCTGTTACTTTGATCATATCAATATGGTCTTCGATTTTGAAGTTTATAGCCGTAATAACACATTTTCTTATTCCACGTGTTCCGTCCCGGCTTTAAGTTTTCGACATAGGCCCAGATCTATCGCATATTTGCGTTCATCAGTTATCAAGCAAAGCAGAAAGTTTTCAGGAGCTGCAAAGTATGCATTTCTCTGAATGACTAGATCAATTACACTCCGAAGGTGCTCTGGGAGTTAACGGGAATACTTTATAAGGCTCCTCGAGTGCTTTGAGCCATGAATACGTGATGGTTTCAGCTTTTCGTTGAGACAAACAGGTGTATATACCTTAAGAATGTATTCTGCCATCGTATAAAGCTTTTCTGGTGGACTTTCTGTCCTTACATACAAACAAAGTAGGTGATTTGCCGTTGTTAGCCTCCGTGAATGCACAAGTTAACCTGGTTTCCTCTTAGATAGATCACAAGAGCACATACCCCTAAAGCCTGCACGGCACATTTCCAATAAATATTTTTTGTCTGTGCTCATGTCACCCATAACTTCCAAAGGAGACAGGTTATTTTAAATTGGTTTGAATTCAATTACTCGGGCGTTCTTGAAAGTTCTCAAATTTCTTGCCATTTTGCCACTAAACTCATTCGGTCCTTTTGTCTTTCCGTCCAGAAAACAAAAAGAAGTGACGTAAGGGCAGTTCATTTCCATGAAATAGAAAATCATTCTTTGCAGAGGTTTTCCAATTATTTTTTTTCCGAGCAAAGAGATGACACCGTTAGTAGTTCCAGTGTTAGTCACAGTTCCATCGCATCCTAGTAAGTTTTCTTTTTTCCTTCAATGCTAAATTTCTAGATACCGCAACATCAACTGCACTCATAACCATTTTTTCAGGTCGTTCCTTGGTCTTTTAAAAATGTTTGCTCTAAATTCGGAATCTTCTTTTCTTTCTCATATTTACATAGCACAAAATATAGACATTTTCAGGCAGCGGTGTCTTATTCTCAAATAAAATAAAATTTGATTCAAAAGCTTTAGTTACTTTTCTAATTTTTGATCTTAAAATATGTCTCTATTTATCATAATACTTTCTAGACATCTGCAAGATACGAGTGTGGGATAAGAAACGAATAGAAGCTCTTGAACACAACTTTTAAATCTTTCCTACCGATATTTTTCTGATATTTCACTGACGGGAGGTTCCTTAGAAGCACTCTCTGTTTTTAGCTCATGTCTAATATTAAGATAACATTTAATTTATAGATCGGGAGTAATATTTTACTAAGGTCTTTCGGATAGCCAAAAATGGAGCACCCGTGCATTAGCCGAGTCTGTATTGTTTTCGCCATTACCATTTTTACTTTACTGTTACAAAATGTAGACAAAAGAAAATGACACTATTGTCTATACAGCGTATAACTCGAAGGGTTAGTAAGTAGCACACGCTGCTAAATTCATTATAAAAAAACTATAGTGTATAACATAAAAATAAAAACTAGATGTGAAAAACAGCTCAATTGAGATTGTTTCACATTGGAATTGTAGTACCACATCACAGCATCAAGCTCAGAAAGCCACCGACTGGAGCGGAGCTTGTCGGGCCCCTTCCTACCTGTCACAGCTTGTTCAAGGTCGCGCCTACCTCAGCCATGATACTATTTGTCACTTTCTGTCCGATATTAATGGGATGAAGAATATCACAGTTAAATGTTTAAGTAAAACTAAATTAATAACAAAATATTTAAAAAATGTGCAAAAACCACAAAAACTTATGTTTGATTTGATATTTTTGTCAATTAACAATAATAGTCAAATGTTTACTTTTATTCAAACAAATATTGTCTTGAAAAAAAAAAAAGTACTAAACTTCAACCCGTTTGCAGCCCCTCAAAAACTTTTCTGATTGTTTTAATGTTTTAGTCAGATCACTAGATTAGTAAAAGGAAAGTTTCTATCGCTACTAGACATTTGGATCAAAACATTTGTTCTTTCATTCCACCCAAGTGCACAGTTTGAGGTTTTGACTGCACGCAAGCAGGAAGGTAGTCACAAAAAGAAATACAGCTTCATTTAGATGGGGGGGTTTCCATCAAATAACCATTTTTAATAAAAAATAAAATAAAAAAAGTAGTTCACATGTAAACTATAGTACGATTTTTGTAGGAATAACAGTAGAAGTTAGTTACTAACGTTACTAAAACAATGTTAATATATTCATACATCAAGCCATGTTATATGCAGCTGTCACTTTTTATAGATATTTTCAATACCTATAAAAATAACACAAATAAAATGTAATATGTTATCAGTGTTGGCCGCAAAGAAATAGGTTTGAATTTTCCCTACTGTTCTTCCAATCAAAATCAGGGTATATGTAAGGCCTACCATGTTTTTATTCCTTCCTAGCGTTGGACCAAAGGATCGAGGTTAAAAGTGAGACCGAATGTATCAGAGCTGTTTTATTTCATATAGACCTATGATTTCCTATCTTCTTAAGGTGCATAGGTCAGGCCATGGGTGTAAGGAGAGGGATGTGTTAGGGAGCTAACCCCCACCTCCCCCAGAATTTCCCTAAGTTTTTAATACGGAGCTTAAAGATGACCTTGAATCAAACTTCAAATAACTCGGAGAGGTAAGTTATCAGCTTTTCAAAACTTTTCCAGTGAAGGACTACTCCAAATAACTTCTAAAAGCATTCAATTTTCAAAAATGTGTTAGGGGAAGACCACTTTCGATAAATTCTTAGTCCATCTAAAAAAATCCCAGCGAGGACATTCCAAATAGCTTCTATGAACATCCAATAAAAAAAAAACCTGGGTGGGAACCCCTTCTTAAAATAACTTTCAGAGGCATTATGGTTTCAAAAAAATTTCCAAAGAAGACTACACCAAATAGCCTCTAAGATTAAGGGGTATGTATATCTTTATTCTAAATAGCTTTTAAAAAATAGTATGATTTTCAAAAATTCTCCAAACGAGGATCACTACAGCAAATAGCTTTAGGAGCAGCCAGTTTTCTAGCATTAACCGGGGGACCCTATAAAACTTTTTTGTTACTCACCCACTCCGCTACCCCTTTCACACAAATAAAGTTCCACCACTAAAGTATGAAGTAACATTGTTCCTATTCCTCAGGGTTTAATCTTATCATGTCATACATAGGCTTACAATTCTAAAATCCCACCCAAAATTAAATTCTTCCTACGCGCATGGGTGTGGGTGAATTTATTTAAGTTCACCCTTATTCTGGGTGCTTGCATTAGTTAGTGTTAGCACGATTCCTCGAAACTATCATCCGCTATGGACACAAGCATTCATTTAAATAGCTGAAAAAATAACAACTAGACACAGGTATCGAACCCAAGACCATTGACGGTGCCAACGAGCTACCAATAGTCTATTCAGGTTAATCCTGTTTCAGGGCCATTTATCAATCCTGTGACTTTGAATGAACTATTAGTTTTTCAAGCTTATCTATTTGTACTTGCTATCCTTGAACAACTCAACACAAGATAATAAAGAGACAAGATGGTTCTAAATGGCCACAGATAAACCAAACTATTGATTTGGTACTTGTAAATGTTTCTTACACCAGACTATGTTTAACAATGGCTTAATATATGGCCACAGATCAACCAAACTATTGATTTGGTACTTGTAAATGTTTCTTACACCAGACTATGTTTAACAATGGCTTAATAAATGGCCACAGATCAACCAAACTATTGATTTGGTACTTGTAAATGTTTCTTACACCAGACTATGTTTAACAATGGCTTAATGAATGGCCACAGATCAACCAAAACTATTGATTTGGTACTTGTAAATGTTTCTTACACCAGACTATGTTTAACAATGAATTAATTAATGGCCACAGATTAACCAAACTATTGATTTGGTACTTGTAAATGTTTCTTACACCAGACTATGTTTAACAATGGCTTAATGAATGGCCACAGATCAACCAAACTATTGATTTGGTACTTGTAAATGTTTCTTACACCAAACTATGTTTAACTATGGCTTAATGTTTTTTTGATAGTAAAATGAATTACTGCCTAATGGCTTGGAAATGTTTAATAAAACAGTGTAGAAACCGTGTACTTATTTACTTACATTAATTGCTGTTTCCAGCCCATGGTCTGGGTGGTTTTTTTAATCCAAGTTCTATATATTTTCCACCACCGGCTTGCTAGACCTATCGTAGCCTCATATGTCTTATAGTCTAACTTAAGACTAGGACAGGTCCAACATCCAGTCCCCGGCCATTAATTCATCGCTGTCAAAGGGTAACCCTACAATTTACCAATGATATATTCTTCAACCATTCCGGGAATCGAACCCGGGACCCTTAGCTCAGTAGGTAGATGCGCTACTGACTGAGCTAAGGCGTCAGATTGTAGACACTGTATACACGGATAGTGAAGGAAACCAACCTGAAAGGCTAGTTAGGTTAGGCCTAGATAGGAACAAACACACTTCTCTCGTAATTTCTTCTTACACTTTTACACTTTCCAACTTCCACAGATGCACATAATTTTGAATTTTTGGAAATGTTCCTTTTTAATTTTTCATATGAAGAGAGAGACATTAAAAACAAACACAACACAGAAAAAGATATGATAATGAACTCTATGCTTCTTGAATAATTTTAAATATAACTGGAAACTTGCAGTGTTGCCAAATTAATACAATATAATGGATGAGGATAGATAGCTTGCTGAATAATTAAAAATACCTTTAAGACTAACGAAGACTATAGGTATCGGTACTTGAAATAATAATAATTTATCTTAGATTTAAACCAGGGGGTTATCAATATGGAAAATTATAAAAAAATAAACCAATAAGTGTGAATTTAATGAAAAAAGCCCACCCAGGGAAAGAGGGAAAGTGTTGGAAGTAAAGTGCGCACATGTGCACACATTCAGACACAAATAGATTAATATTTCGACATTATTTTAAAGCCGATTCGTACATGGAATGCGAACAATCGTTTGGTGCGTAGTTCTTAAGAATCACGCGTGCCGAACAAATCAACAAGATGCCGAATTGTACACTGTTTTCGTAAAAAAACAGGCAGCGTGAGTGGCGAGAAGCGTTCTGGCCGGCCTTCGCAAGTCTGACTGATCAAAGTTTGAATGAGGTTAGGCAGTGCTTAGAACGGTCGGCCAGGAAGTCCCTAAGAAGATTATCAGGATTGAGCTATGGAACAACGCAGAGGTGTATGAGGCGGCTGAAACTCGTGCCTCACCAAATTCACACACGAGACAAAGGGACAAGATTGCGATACTGTGAATGGTTTCGAGAACTTGTGACCACCTTGTTCCCTCAGATCTGATGCCAGCGGATTTTTTTTCTGTGGGGATACTTAAACAAACAGTGTATGCAAATAACTCTTTTACCTTGGCTGAACTGAAAACCAACACTGAAGAGGTGCAATGCAGCCGTACCGCAGGCAATGATTCGTCGTGTGTCTAGAAATATGGTTAAAAGAGTGAATTTGTGTTACAGAGGAGGAGGCTCACACTTTCAACACCTTCTGCGAGTTCTTTATTGTTTGGTTTACATTATATGTATAAATTATATGCCACAAAATATAAGTTTTTTCTTTGGGTTACGTGACTTTTGGATCATCCTGTATTTTACCAAACAAAAATTCTATTTTAGGTCTATTTGTATTGTGATAAAAGTATAGGTCCTATCTAATCTTACATTTATACTTTAATCAATCAGTTATTTTTCACACATAAATGAATTAACTACAGAAAAACACTTGTACAGGTGCGAGAATAAAATGTATTAGACCGCTAGCCACCATACTAGGAATGCAGCAAATACTCACTTTAAAGTTAACTATAATGTATAAAGTGCAGCACTTACCTTCTTCGGATTATCAGCATAAGAGGACAGACCAGGCTTCACTTGAACAAATAGCTCACTATCCAATTTTAATGTTCGATCTGAAAATAGACATAACTATCTTTACAGTGCTATTTTCATAAGAAGGGTTTTGTCTGACAGCTAAAAAAAATATTAGATCTATTATTATTTAATATTTAGCACCGCGTCTTACTAACCGTTCGGGTTATACGCTTTTAAGTACTAACTACGCTAATGGATTAGGAATTGGGAAGGTTGAATTAGAGGAAGTGAACCCACATTTGCATGGAGGTAGAGTGGAAAACCATTTAGGAAACCCCCCACCCCCCAGTTCACCTGACCGAGATTCGAACCTCGATCTTCCCGTAGTCAGCAGTCGAACTAAACACAACTCGCGCGTTAGCCAACTAGGCCAACGAGGAGGGTCTTATTAGATCTATTTACCTATCTTTTTAATAGTAATAATGAAAAAAAACCCACTCAATTGTGTGAGCCCACAATCAAGCTATACCGATCGAGCGGTCACCAATGTTAGCGCTAACATTTACAGATAGAGGGTTTCATATGGTCAGCACAACAAACCCTCCGGACATTAGTCTCAGTCTCTTAGACTGTAGCTGCTACTGATTTATTCAAGTAGCTCTTCATTTGTCCTCACAAGGCTGAGTTTGACCCGTTACAAACCCACTGTTTCACAGAAAGATTTTGGAAGCACCGGGCTTCGAACCCGGGAACTCTGACCACTAAACCACGGAGGCGGTCAGATATTATCAATACCTATACAATAATATGTTTGTATTTTCTAAAAGCTTCTTCCTTTCTTAAATCCTACTGTTGATATTACTAACTACTTTTTTTGGGAGGACAAAGAGTCAGCTTAATAATAATAATAATAATAATAATAATTGCTCGTTAATCTGTTTAGATGATGACTTAAGAGCATTTAATGCTTTGAAGGGAATAGAAGCTAAAGGATATTTTATTTATTTATTTGAGGTATTTAACATTCACTTTCTGTACCAACTGATTATATCAGTACACGAGAACTTTTATGAGCGAGAACGAAAGAGTCTATCAATTTTGCCAGGAAAGGTGTTTACACATACCTTCCAGGGTTATTTTACATGCTACTATTGACATGGGACCGACGGCTTTACTTCCTCTCCAAAGGAAGTTGTGCTACAGATTTTTATCGCTCAAGAAAAATCCGTCAACCATGGCTGGGTTTGAACCCACAAACATCGGGTCCTGAGGGTGAGCACTTTACGCCAAGACCCTCGAGGTCGACCAAAAGAATATATAATGACTGTCTTAAATGTTTAATAAGGTGATAATAACTAACCATTCAATTTTAAATTATATAAAAAAAACCACAGATACTAACTACAGTAGCCCCATGGCTTCTTTGGTGCTGACTGACAGCTCACACCCGACAGCTGATGGCTTTGAAAAGTTACCAGACCAAATTATGTATCCCTACGCCGAACCATAGGATCTGCAAAAACATGTGTTTAGCAGCTGTCACTTCTGACAGTCAAAATTTAGATATATACCTAAATGTTGACTGTCAGTCAGCACCAAAGAAGCCATGAGGTTACTGTAGTGTACCACATTTATTTTTAAATAAATACAATAAGACAACATTGTTTTATGTGGAGCAGAGAATGTGGGAGCGGGAGGATACAGAAACTCTGAAATTATCTTTACGTCCCAATACATTGTAGTTTTTTACAGGCCTACCTGTAAATTAAACAAACATCGTAAAAGGGTTTAAGACTCAAGATTTACCTAAATAAGTTTCATGGAAAGTGAACGCCAGGACTCGGGAGCCTGTGCTCCCTGCGTCAATAATGATGCCATACACTTGTTTCTGGAGACCCAGAAGGAATGCCAACTTGTCCAGGGTGCTGACGGCATGCAAATTTACGTTCCAAGGTAAGGCATCGTTATAACTTCCTGAACAAATAATACAAAGTTTTATTTCGAATTAACTCGCACGCAGACAATTGAACAATGATAAGGATTTAATCCTGATTGCATGCATTGGAAAGGATTTCTCATATCCTTTTTATGAGTAACTTTAAGGAAAGTTACTAAATGAGTTAAAATGTAGGACCTTATATCCACGTCCAATTGTATAACTTATTATCAGGGCCCAGATTTTGATAACCTAAAAATGATCAATAAATGAGTTAATTTACCTAGAAATTCTATAATCTGGCTTCAAATTAAAAAAAACAACTAAAAATATGAACAAAAACCAAACACGCACTTTACAAATATCTGCTTGAGAAGTAATAACTACCCCCTGCCAACGCAACCCTCTCCAGCCTAGTTGCAATCTCACCCAGAATGTGTATTTTTACAACATTATCTTCTTATATGAAAAACTGTGTGTTGAAAAAAAAAATATTTTTGAGAATTAATACATATATAAGATATTGATAGTATTTAAAAATATTCTTACTCAACACAAATGGTTTAAAACGACTCAGAAATACCTATAAATGACTCAAATAATGCATAAAAATTAGGTAAACCACGAAAATATAACCTTAAATTCCAAAATGACATAAAACGACCTATAAAAGTTACATTTTTACAACAAGGGGTTCATGAATATAGTTTATGAGCATTGTATGTGATAAACAAAAGAAATTATTTTAAAAAAATGGCATGTTATCAAAATCTGGGACCTTCCGAAGGATGACCCTTTTAATACAAACCGTTTGTCAACTTTTAACTGTAGTAAACCAACAAAACACTGTGTTAATATAGGTCTTCTTTAAAATTAAATAAACAAATCATGTGAGCAGTTTGATGCATTCTTCGCTCACACACTCACCTATAATTAAAGTAACAGATACGAACGCAACAAGAATTAAGAACCATTTCTGTAGGTTTCTTGGATTCTTGATTTGACTTTTAATACCTTTGGACTTAAAAGCCCTATTGAGAGTGGTTTCACTATCGTCATTTAACTGAAACATGGAATATAAAAACAACTATAATAATATCAGCTTACAAATTACAAAGTCTCTGATCTATTGATAATAATGTACCTACTTTATGAACACATTAAAAAGTGACACAAAAATATGGAAAAATTGGGACTAAGCAATTAAACTTTTACCCGATATATTTGTGGCAAAATAAGAAAAACTAGCCCCCACCCCTAACGCACATCGTAAAAGTATACATAATTTTAATTTAGCAGGGGAGAATGGTTAAGAATGGGACAGTTTTAGTTTGGAGTTTTTTAATTTTTTTGTATAACAAACTCAAAATATTTTGTTAACGTATTATTAAATTACAGTCTATTTGTTGTTACCTTTAAATGTGGATACTATATAACTTATTTTTTATATAAAAAGAACGAAATAAAAATTATAAGTAAAGCACACCCCCTGTGTGCAGGAGGAATGGGTCAGTTACAATAATACTGAAAATTTTTTTTTACAACAATTGTATAATTAACTTAATGCTTATATAGTGAAAAAATACCAATCTAACATGTTCAAAACAAAGAAAAATATAAAGTTTTAATAGGTAAGCTACTTGATTAACGCTTCTGGCCAATTTTAACGAACTACTTGTTACTTTGATGTCAAATTAACTTCAAAGTTATATAAAGGGCTCTTACTGTAGCACCCACTACCACACTGGTGAGGGGGTGGGACCGTCGTTACTATGCCATGTTTAATCACAACAATAAACTCTTTTATTCCAGGATAAAATAAAATACATTCCTTGACCTTTTCTTCTGAGAAAACTAATCTCATAATAATCTTTATCACTAAATGTCTATAAGTTTACAAAAAAAATTGCACTAGTTTTCTTTTTTGTTTGTAAATTTTACAATACCTGTACCATAACTACTACTATCAATATGCTTTGTATCATAGTCTTAATTATTATTATTTTCATTATGATATTATGGTAGGCCTGGGGTACAGAGATAGTTGCAATAACATAGTGTGACATTTAAGTATTTGTGAAACAATTAGAATAATGGTTGTAACTAGATTTGTATCTAAAGACCAACAGTGTTGTAAATTAGGTTATAAAATTAGATTAGTGCCGAAACATGTAGGAAGAATATTGATCAGTATCATTCTAATGGCTAATTTTCACAAGGAGTAATGGGGCTGAACCAAGATAAGGCTTAGGTTTTATACATAACCTTAGAATTAAAATATTCTTCAAAACGTTGTAACAAGAACAATTTCATTACTTTAGTAAACTTCATTGAGAGATACTAACCCACTAATTCAATTTTATAACCTAATTTACAACAATGTTGATCTTTAAATTTTGTTTTTGAACTTAATTTGTTGTATCCAAGTTTTTTTAAATAAATTTTAATATGTTATATGTGTATTTTAGACATGTCGTCAACCCATGTTTTAATTCTGATGATGATTTATCAATGTATTGAAAAATTTTGTATATGACATTTTGTTGCTCATTAAAAGCAAAATATAATCAATCTTTTGAATATTAAAGTCACTTAATTCGTCTGCCATTTTTAAAATGATCTAATTCATTAAATTGAAAATCCATATATTTTGTTATAGCTATTCTTGATTTTTCTATTTTAAGTCTTAACTTTAAATTTTATGTGTGGTCGCCATTAAAGTGAGCTATCAATGATTAAACCAAGATATTTGGCTTCCTTTACTTGTGTCAGTGCTCTATACCCAAAGTTTATTTGGCATTTATCTAAGTTAAAACAACCTGTGTTCCCTGTCTGAGTAAAGATAATATAATTAGATTTATCAAGAATACCGAAAGTTTTTTGACCTATGATATAACAATTTCAGGTCTGTTTTAATATTATCTGTTAAATTTTTCAAATTTTTTTCAATGTAAAATAAACTTGTGTCATCTGCATATAGCTGTAAGTGACCTTGAAAATTTACCTGGAAAATGTTAACATAAATAAAAAAAATAGGCCCCATTAAACTAATCTTACCAGCCAAAATAAAGTCCTTAAGTTACAATATGATATACAAAATGGGTTTAGAGCAACTTATTTTAAGAGCATTAAAAAAACCAGCAAACAGTTTTATTGATCATATTAAACAAAACTCTTAAAGAGCATTACTAAGACAATTTAGGTCTTGGTTTGTAAAATAATAGCTCCACTCACCTAAGCCCTAATTCAGTGGATAATGTTCAGCCATATTTATCAGTATTTTCAGATATATTTTATTATATTTGTAATGTATTTCCATATAGGTTGGCTACCATGTGTGGTGACGCAATAAATCATCTGTTTCCCATCATGCCCCATCCTAGATGGCTATTGATAATACAATCGATAGTGTTCCCGACCAAACCTCCCAGTCAAGCAGAAACATTAATTCCACTAAGTCGTTATTTGATTTATGCCGTCCTTACCATAATACGGATGTGGCAATATTATTATTTTTAGCACCGCGTCTTACTACCCGTTCGGGTTATATGCACTTACGCTAATGTGTAATGGTAGGGTGATTGTGAGATGAAATGGAGGACCTACAGTTTAACGTGGAATCCGAACCACGGTGGAGGCCTGGCATTCCCCACATTCACAAGATGTCTTGTCAGAGGTGAAGGAAGGGTTTGGTAATCAGATAAATCTGTGCCGGGACCGAGGATTGAACCCCGGCCACCAGCATAGAAGTCTGACACCTTACCCCTAGACCACCAGGTCACCATTTTATTATATAATCCTAAATAGTTTCAAATGTTTCAAATTATAAATTAACCTAACATTTGACAAAAAGACCAGACACATCTTATTTTTGAAAAAGGGTTTATACCATGAAATGCTACCCAACAGCTATTATATTAATCATATAGGCCTGGTCCTAAACAAACCTTTAAGTCTCAGACAGGTTAGGTTAATTTATAATTCAGAATGGAGCTATTTCCTAAACCAGGAATCACAGAGTTTTAATATTTATGAGATGTTTATGTGTCTAATTTTGTTTATTACTATGAAGTTTGTGTGAGAAAAAATAATGAGAAACTAATAACATTTAAAACCTTATGGAATTTGAACTCAGAATAATCTACCTCTTAAGGTAAAGTTTTTATTTGTGATAATCGTGTTAAACGATGTTATTATAGAAATCTCACATACTTACGAGTTGATATTTCATTAATAATCTAACTAAATACTGCCATACATTTGTGACTTGGCGTTTAATACTTTAAATTTACTCTTGACACGTCGCTTACAAGATAGTCGACCAATGATGTTTAAAAATAAAAACTTCATTTTTTAAAAATTCTAGTTATTGTAATGCACCCTATTGGCCGAAAGCTATACTGTGTTTAGCGCCAAAACACTTGTCTTTTTAATCCTGTTTTTATGCCATTTAAATTTGAAATTTAAAAACTAATTGAAAAAAATCACTTGCCTTTCTTCGACGGACTGAAGCCATGGAAAACTTTTTATCTCGGCATGCAGTACTAGAATGACAAGTGAATTTCTTTCGCCAATTATGAAATTAACTTATCTATTATGTAATGGATATCATCATGTAATTGTCTCAAGTTTCAAATAACCTTCAGAGATTAATAAAGTAAGCTGGTTTATAACGAGTTATTCTATTCACACATTTTCATATCAAAAATGACAAAACTTCAAACCTAAATAGGGGAGTAAATTGACATAGGATTTTAGCACAATTAAGTGCCTGTCATTATTAGTTACATTCGTCATCCGCGGCAGTCATTTATCTTGGGACCATAGATAAAAGTATTGCTTGGGAGTTGGGACTATCCGTATCCATAGAATAAGAATTTTGTACATGTGTTGAGTTTTCTGCTATATCCACTCATGTATTGAGTATACTACCAGCGCTTTGCGTGGTCATAAGAGATACTAAAACTAAAATCAGTCAAATGGTGGTCCATTGAAATTAAAATTTATTGCATATACAGTGTTACTTTAAAGTAGGAATTATATTTTCATTTTTTAAAAATTAATTTCAAAGATAATAACATAAATTATGTATTTGTAGGTACTTTAAAATTTTCACTATTATGGTTTAATACAGGTTTGTAATGACTTAATCTAATCGGTCGGTGTAAAAACGGTTGTTTCCGGGAAATTAAGAAATAAGGGGAATTCATATGCATGTGTCATGTATACTTGAATAATCTATTTAGAAATATAAATATAATTTTTGTTTAGACTAAGAAAACTTAAATTGTATTGAATATCTCCCCTTCAACTTTACGAGACTGCAGTAGGCTAATTTAACAAACAATAGAATCTTCCATTATTTGTTTAAATGTCATTAAAAATGTGAAAAGGTTTCGCCTGCTCCTAAAACAGTTCAACCTCTTTAAATAAGAATTTTTGGTAACTACATCCTTGTTTTGCAACTTATTTTAATTATACCTCCAGTTTGCCATCAGCTAGCTTCACTTGTGGTGTTAGATCTATTATCATCAGAATCACTAAGTAAATAGAGCTGAATAGGCTAGCCCCAGATACTTTGGGACCACAACTGTTGGTTACACATCTACATACTTGACAACTAGTGAATAAAGGATGAGGTATGGTTATCTGGCTGTTGTCATAAAATACATCCTACTCTTTATAAATGTGATCACTTGACCTTTGGGGCACACTTCACTCTCTAACGCCCTTGGGCCTAGAGCTTATACTAAACAAATTGTTCCACTATTCTAAGTCTTAGCCATAAACATAATTAAAATAAACTAGGCAGCTGCCACATCAGGTGCGCAACCAAAATTGCTGTAGCACTCGTAGGCCCATGTCTACTTAAGAGCGAGGTCCCCATGATTAACTCAGGAGGAGGGGGGTGTCCTGGGATTCTGAGCAAGCCTTCTTCCTTGATCCACAATGGTCCAGAAACGCCTGAACTACGGTATCTATTTTACTATTTTAAATGTCCATCGGGAAGAGACTAACTCCTTAAAATGGACTCTATAGCTGATGAATTCAAGTCAAAGGCAGAGATGCGTAAGTCAACCTTCACTGTAACGTTCTGGTCCACAGCTTATAGACAATTTAATGTCACATTTGCCAACGAATTAAATTTATATACCCACATTTTTATTATTTACTGTATTTTTCAAAATATGGTCACACTATGTTAGCTATTCATCAACCCCGAGTAACACTAATCAATTATTAAATTTGAATTATTATTAGAGGGTTTACAGAATTCATAAATATAAGTAATAAAAACATAGGGGAGTTGAAATGTTATAAGGCCCCGTCAAGCTAAATGGAGATTTACTTGACGCCCGCTTACCACCCAAAATAATTTAGGTTGATGGTTTCATTCATTCGCTACCTTTATAAAATACCTATTAAAAATTTCATATAATTGTTGCATCTTGTTGATAAAATATTAAGTTACTTTACTAATGTTAAGATAAAAAGTTCTATCTATTATAATTGGACATTAGATCACTAGTGCCAGCACTTGACTACGGATTACAAAGTTAATGAATCAAAGATTTTTTTAATTAATTTAGAAAGCAGCCTTGTTATTGGTAGGTGCGTTATAAATTTACTTTTAATGCTAAGCTTAACAGTGTTAAATTGTTCTGTGCTGGTTCTGTGGTGGTACTGGTGGTGGTAACAATTGATTTTGATTACCCATCGTTCGTTCGTGACTTGATCTGTGCTATTTACGACCGGTAAATTAAATAGTCCTCAGAATTGTAGCTTGTATTTATTAATGAGTATTTTCCTATGGATTTAATAACATTAAGAATGATTAAAAAATAAAAATTTTAATTGTCAAAAGCTAATGCTTTTTGAGGACTTTTTCTATAAACTTTTTTAATTAAAATCACATTTAATATAATTAAAATTCTATATAAGTATATATCAAATTCAAACATAGTTGAATTTTGAGTCTTTAAACCTGAAAGAGTGTCATTATTCATATCATGTGGATTTAAATCGATCACATAATTGTTTTACATAATGTGATGCTATTCTATGACCTTGACATTAGATTATCACGAAAGGTCTGATATTACTGATATATATATAAAAAAAAGTTCTTCCAAACAATAAGAAAAAAAAACATTGTCAAATATATATTGTAGGAGATTTTTCATATTCACAAGTAATACTTTACGTCAATAGAAACCACATAAAAACTTACGATTTTAACTTGTTTTAGCAAAGTTTTTAAGGTGTCATTTTTTCAGCACCATCTTTTACCATTCAGGTTATAGGACCAATTTATAATAACCTACTAATAATACAAGTATTTTAGTCGTTAAGAATGTTGAATTAAATGAAGTGTACCCACAATTGCTTGGAGGAAGTGTGGAAAACTATTTTAGGAAAACTCATCAATATACCTGACCGGGACTTGAACCTTGATCTCCCTGTCAACGGCAGTCTAGTCCAGTGTTTCTAAAAGTGTTGTCAGCAGGAATTTTACTACTAAATAATAATTTAGGATTAATTAAAGAATGTTGATCATATTTATAATGTAAAAATGTGATATGCAAAAGATTAAATATGATATATCCATACTATGCAGCATTTATTATCACAGGAGACATAAATCAAATTGAAAAGGAAATTATACCTAAGTTAAGGCAATATACAGTAGCCCCATGGCTTCTTTGGTGCTGACTGACAGCTCACAGCTTATAGCTGATGGCTTTGAAAAGTTACCAGACCAAATTATGTATCCCTACGCCGAACCAAATGATCTGCAAAAACATGTGTTTAGCAGCTGTCATTTCTGACGGTCAACATTTAGGTATATATATCTAAATGTTGGCTGTCAGAAGTCAGCTGTGAGCTGTCAGTTAGCACCAAAGAAGTCATGGGGCTACTGTATCTGCACAGTTATTTATTTAAAAATATGAGGTTTAGAAAGTAAAAAATTCAACAAACTACTACTAAGTTAATCTTGGATTAAAGTTACCTCAAATTATATTTGGACCTAAAAGCTGTGTTAAGATAGTTATTAACGTGCAGTACATAATTTGGTCAAATGTGTTTAAAGGGATGTAGCCTCAGAGTCGCTTTTAATCTGCATATTTAACTAACTTTTAAAAAAATAATTTATTTTTTAAATAATATTTATATTCAAGCCAATTACAGTCTTAAGCTGCTTGCAAACTAATCCATTAGCTACTTAGACAACTTATAAACACACTAATATTGATGTAAAATTAATAGGGCCTATTCATTATAATGGTGCCTAGTTTGTGTAATCCATTCACTACCGTTTTAGCTCCAAACATGACAACTCAATTAGTTGGTGTTTTTTTAAAATTTGTTCACAGCTTACGTGTATCATTCAAATAATATGTAATATGAGACCATGCATAGAATTTATTTGAGTAACACGGAACATCACGTTTGTGATGGCTACAATTTTCTTAATGCTAATCATGAAAATACATTTCACTTACCATTTTATAACTTTGTTTTGAAAAATGAGAACTAAATAAAAAAACAAAAACATAAAAAAACTGGACAGTTTAGTCCACACTGACAAACACTGCCCCCATACAAATGTCTACAATCAAATGCTGCACACAAATGCAATGGGTGAACGCACTTGTGTTTGCGATAGCTGCATACAAATATATTGCGGGTTGCAGTGTCTACACTGAAAAAACATAGCGAGTTCACTTGTCTGGTAGAGTATGTACTGATTATACACATTTAACCTCATTTAGTGGAAGTAAATGAAGATGGTGCTGGAGCCATAAATTGTTTTCAGAAGGGAATAAGTATGCAGAAAATCTCCTAAAAGACTTGAAGTTTGAAGACGAAGTTTGACTTAGGAATTGCATGCGGATGGCATCTACCGATTTCAAATCTTTGATTCAGATTATAGGGACAGATGTATGTAAAACGAAAACCTACTTCAGGGCGACAATACCTGTCATGGTTCGAATAGCTGTAATTCTGAGGTGCGATTTCTCAATCAAGGGCAAGTTTTTTTTTGAAAATCTTACATCACTTTAGCCCGAGACACACAGGATTTAAAAACAACAAAAAAATCTGTCAAAGAGATGGACACCAAGGGGGGCTCTAAACATGACTGAACAACATACATATCCCTGCCCGCCACGGCTGTCCACACTGGCGTGTTTGCGAGCAAATGTATTTGTGTTTTCCATCGTCGATGGAATACATATGCAGGCAAACGTTTGCATGAAAACATTTATGTACACGGGCAGATTCCCAAATTGGTTTTCAATCACTATTTCAATAGTTTTTACACATCTTCCTGCGTATTTGCAGGCAAACGTATGTTATTGTGGACTGGGCTTAAAAGTTTCAACAAAGATTAACAAAAAAATATGTAAAAAAAACTAAGTATTGTTGTGTTTTTATTCATATTGCAACTTAGGACTTAGTTCCATATTCTAAAATTAATCTGCCGAATAAATAATCTATACTTGACTACATACTGTAATTTTCAAAGGAACTCTTAAAAATTACAAACACAATTTTTTTCAGCTAACATTGAAAATATTTGACCACATTATCAGTTTTCTTTAACGAGTATTTATATTATTTATCAAATATGACAGATCACACGACTTGAAGTATGATCACGTTAAAGTAGATGTAATTTTCTAGCTGTCAGATAAGGGTTCTTCCCATGAAATTGGTCTATTATTATAATTTCTAATTTATTTAATCGTACTGTTTCACCTTTTGTTAAAGTTTTAAATCAATACAGATTTGTAGTCTATAAGGAAGTTTTTATCAATATTAAAGGTGGTACCCTCGATTCCTTGAATCCTATGGTATTCGAGAGATTCAAGATTCCTAAAAATCTCAAAGTATCTTGAGTACATTTATGAAGACCGTAACTTCAAATAACAATTATTTCAAGCAATCAATAGTAGGTAATTATGTAGACTTGAGTAGTTGTAAGAATAACGAAGTCATAAAAAAGGACAAAATCGTAATATAGTTAATCTACCTAAAAAAGACATGTTCTCTTTGTCATTAATGATGTAATAGACAATACAAAGAAAATAGCATTTTTCAGTGGCACCAAGACCTACTCAACTATCTTTAAACTCAATTTTAAATATTTTCACTTTGTAACTAAACAATTTTAAAGATTTGAGGATTCAAATTTTGTTTTGAGAAAAGATTCGGTTTCGAAAAATATAGGATTAATCAAAACGAATATGTCTAGAAATTTACAATATTACATTATCCATTTAAGGTACGGCAGAAGCGAGCGCGAGTATTTTTACAGTTTTTATAGCATTACATTTCTTTGGCCAAAATAAATCAAATATTTCTCCAGTAGCAACAAAGAGTTTAATTTTATGCACATGCTAATATCAACAGATCTTGAATATCTGTCAAGGATGTTCTGGAATTTTGTCAAAACGTTTTCTATTTATTTAAAATGTTTTGAGCAAATTCCAGGACACCCTCGACAGATATCCAAGATATATTATTATTAGCATGTGCAGAAAATTAAACTCTTTGTTGCTACTGGAGAAATATTTGATTTATTTTTTTCAAAAAAATTTATATTTTATTAAAAATGTAAAATTATTGGCGCTCCGCACCTTAAGTTAAATCTAAGCTGTATTATTAAAGGAATATGAAGATATACTGTCTTTTCATTACATTTGAAAAAAAAATCCACATTTAAGTTTTTTATCAACCTTTAAACTTGATTATTATCACACTTGGTCCACAAAGGAAAGTGACTTAACAATGAAGAGCTCTTAATTCTTTCTCAAATATCGTGTGAAAGTTTTTAAACCAACAGCTCATATTATGTTTTGTCTGTTTCAAGGTGAATATGTAAGAGAGTGGTGTCTAATTGGGAGCCTGAATAACTTTGTGTGTACAATTTGGAGAACAGCGAGCCCATTATAAAAAACACCCAACACTCAATTACCTTGTTGGAAAAACAAAATGGGAGACGGACAAAAACTTTTAAAGCAGGCAGCCATGCAAATTGGAGCGGGAGGCTCTGCAGGTCAGTGGACTGGTCAATTAATACAACACTTTTTGTCGGGCACATATCATTTGTACCTGTTGTGCCTGCCCGTCCACTGAGATAGCTTTGAACTGCAGGGTAACATTGAACATATTTTGGAAAATAATACCTTATTTCTTTAGTTCTAAGACCCCTAGAAAACCATGTATCTAAGTAATATTTGTATTACAGAATTCAATATACTAACAACATTAATACCTTATTTATCTGTAAGTATGTTATTCATCTCTTACTTTTGAATCAATATCAGTCTAATTCTTCTGAGCCGTCGATATCTTTACTATCACATAATATATAGTTTTCTGAACCATAGAGAACATTGGTTGAAAAATAACTGCGACTATACGACACCATCATTTCTAAGACGCACCCTGTTTTAGAGACATTTAAATGGGGGGAAAAAGTGTGTCTTAGAATTGAAGAAATAGGGAATTGCCACTCCCCCACCACCCCTCTTCCTTGGGCCGGATCTGTCAGGATAGCTTGCGGAGAAGGGTAGGGTAGATGGTTGGGTTCGAAATTATACTGGAGGGTTCGGTTTTTTGGGTTTAATAGTAGCACTAAGACTTGGTACAAAATTTGATGTTATAAAGGAAGATAAAAACTTAGATGTATGCTCTCATGAGAGAAATGACTTAGTTGTGAATACTTAAAACTGTTGGGTTGACAAACACCTCTCGTTACCCCCCCTACAGACTCGAACTCGGTACCCTGGGCACGGTGGTTGCCCTGTATGACAAGTACCACCGATGACACGAAGTTCTAATCTGTATGGTCTGGAGACAGGCAGAGTAACTGCCTCCGAAATAGATGGTGAGGTGTTAGCCCCTGATAGCCATAGAACAGAAGCTCTTATAATGCGAACCGGCCTAGTTTCTGCGCAACTGTTGTGAGTGGTTAACATTCTTTCTTAATGTTTTCTAATTCATTACAACAAGTTTGCTTTGCCAGTTCTTTCAGTCACACAGATTCAACAAAGTTATGCAAATTAAAATAAACTTCCTAATTTAGCTCAGTGTTGTAACAGTATTCTATCTATTTTTGTAGAAACAAAACATAGTGAATCATAGCTTATTGTGTATGTAATTAGGAACCATAACTTTCTAATTGTCGTACTAAATTAGATCAAACATTTTCTGAGAATTTGTTCCATGTGTCCTTGCCTTACAAAGTTACCCCAGTTGACAATATCTGGGGGATCTTGGGGAAAGTGTGATCAGAACATTTGTTCATTTATTTTACAATGTTATATAAAAATTCATTGAGGTTATTAAATTAACAAGTTCATGATATTGCAGTCCAAGAAAATAACCGGCTTTAGCCGACACAATATCTTGATCAACAGTATGGCTTGGAGGACTACTTACGTTGCATATATCATAAAGCATTGGTTCCCAAACTGTGGGTCTCGTAAAGACTTTGAAATGTGAACATTTTGTAATTAAGTTATTTGAAAATAAAAAATCGTGAAAAAATGGGAAAGGAAAAAAAAAATTAAACTGAAATATCTCTCACCTTCCATGAGTAGTGTTCATTTATGCCGGGCAGGTCCAGAAAGTCTGTCGTTCTTAAAATTAGATTGCGGTTCCAAAAGGTTTGAAAGCACATGCATAGCTTACAATAATAATTAGAATGATTAATTAAACTCGATAAGAGTAAATCTTTATTTTGAACTACTAGCTTTGAAAGGATCTCAACTATTTTATCAGCCTCGCATATTACTACCTGTTCAGGTTATACTTATAATGTACTAATTACGCTAGTGAGTTATGAATGAGGAAATTTCAATTCAGAAGAAGTGTTCTTACATTTGTATGGAGGGAAAATGGAAAACAATTTTGGAAAAAAAAAACCCACCTCAATACACTCGACCGGGATTCAAACCTCCACCTCCTTCTCATCGGCAGTCTATTCTAACACGAGCGTGACGACTTAGACCATGTGGCCACCAAAGTAGGTTGTGAGTAAAAAGGAAAAAATTGTCGACATCATTTACAAATAATTGTGATGTCTGCACTGATTTCCACAGATTTTGTTTAGAACTGTGTTTTAAAAAGTTCATGATTGGATTTAAATTTTTTATATTTTGTATGTATTTGTAGCTAAAAACAAATAAAATATCCAAGAGACACATGTGCACATTGTTGTCCGCGTGCTTAAGACGCACATGTGTGTTTCAAAGAAAATGACAGACAAAAAATGTATTTCTAATATTTAACTCTCCTTAAAAATGCTGACCACATGACACACAAACAATAGACACAAACAAAGATAATCAATTGAGTCATTGTGTTATGAAATGGTTCAAATTTTGGTTCAACTGCAGATCTTGGCACTATCTTTACCAACAAATGGCGGCTGCTTGGTTGGTATAGCTTGATTTCGGGCAGATGCCATGGATTTAGTAAAAGTGTCAAATGTTATTTAAAAAAATGCTTTATTGATAAAATAAGCAGAGCTGCCATTAACAACCCCACAGTCACATATCAACAGTTAATGTGTCAATAGTTAATTCGACAAATAATATACATTACTGATATTTAAGCTTAGAACTAAATAAAACTCTCACACTGTTAGCACTTACATGTCGTGTTGGTAGGATTTGTTGAAGTGTGTATCATGCACCCACTCGACCTCGTGAAGACAAGGTTCCAGATCCAAAGCTCAAAGGTCCATGTTGCCGGTGACCCGCACTATTACACGGGGGTGTTTGATTGCATGAAGAAGATGTACCATTCAGAGGGGTTCTTTGCTTTTTGGAAAGGGGTAGTACCACCCGTACTAGTGGAAACTCCCAAACGCGCTGTCAAGGTAAATTACGATAGACTGGGCGCAAGCGTGTCGGCTCGTGAAGTGTTGTAATGGTAATCACCCTCCTACACATACACACATTACTGCAAGTACTCAGTAACACATACTACTGAGCTTAGGGNCAATCCACAAGCCGCCAATGCTTATCATCCCATGTATTCAATTAGATCTACCTGTATTTTTACAAATAAGTTTTCCTTGAAAATTATATTGATTTTAATTCTTTTAGTGAAATGCAGAAATCTCAGATGGCTGAAATTAATGTTATTACACTGTATCTCAATTTTGGAGAATACACTAGAACCTCATTTATTTGATGTAATTGGGACTGAAGCGTGTTCAGATAAGTGGAGATTTGGATTAAGCAGGAGATTTGGATTAAGCAGGAGATTATGGAAGCGGCAGCGACGATACAGAGTATTTCTCACAAATTTTAAAATTGCAGTCGAATAAGTTTTATGAAATATACAGAAAATATATATTGTGTGACTAAAACATCTGATATTAATCAATTATTATCACTATTTCTTACAATTCGGTTTTAACTTTGAGCTGGTTATCAATTACATATTTTTCATTGGTTAAGGCTTTTCCTCCGCATACTTCTAAAATTGTGTTCGGACTAGCCGAGATTTTGAACTACCAGGAATCGGTCTAACGGGGTTTTACTGTCTAAGAATTGAAATGTGTCTGGATATTTTTAACCATACTTGGTTATTAGTTGATATCTGATTAAATTATTTTAATAACCTATTGTTTAATATTTCATGCTAAAAAATAAAGATTAAATGTTAAACTTACTTGTGCATATATATATCTTTAAGTTCTCTTTTGCCTCTCCTCAATATTCGACAAAAGAAAATTACTGAAGGCCATTGATTTATGCTATTTATTAAAAAACTTTAATCCAAAAACAATCTATTCTTTTGAAAAAAAAATTAGGTTTACATTTTAATCAATTAAATTTCTTTAACTGTAATGCCTAATTAATTTTTTATTTATTTTCAGTTCTTCACATTTGAGCAATATAAAAGATTCTTCCTTTTTGGCTCCCCGACACCAACTCCACTGGTGAGTTATTATTAATTTCAGTCGTAGGTGACCTGGTGGTCCAGGGGTAAGGTGTCAGTCTTCTGTGCTGGCGGCCGGGGTTCAATCCTCGGTCCCGACACAGATTTATCTGATTACCAAACCCTTCCTTCACCTCTGACAAGACATCTTGTGAATGTAGGGAATGCCAGGCCTCCACCGTGGTTCGGATCCCACGTTAAACTGTAGGTCCTCCATTTCATCTCACAATCACCCTACCGTTACACATTAGCGTAAGTGCGTTTAACCCGAACGAGTAGTAAGACGCGGTGCTAATAATAATAATAATTAATTTTAATCATCAGTTACATTTGTCTTCCCCTGTTTCCATTCTCCCTTCCAATGACAACACACACTAATCCATCTTTTCTTATAATTTGTAAGCTATGTAATACCAGGGAATCAAACTGAAATACTTATTACTTCTGGTTCCTGTTCCGGTTCTAAAAAAAATAAAAGTTCCTGTTACTTTTGATTCAAAATTATTTTCTTTAGCATCACATCTTACTACTCGTTCGGGTTATACACTTATGCACTAATTAAACTAAAAGAAGGTTATATTTAAAGGAAGTGTATCCACATTTTCATGGAAGGAGAGTGGAAAAACTACTCAGGAAAAACTAGATTCAAACCCCAATCTCTCCGTCATCGGCAGTCTAGTCTATTGTGAGAGTGGCGTGTTAAAACATGCGGCCACCGGCAGGTGGTTCTTAATTATATTTCGGCTCTGGTTTACTAGTTTTAGTTCCATTAAAATATTTGTAAATAAAACATAATATATACCAAAACAAGCTATTTATATAAAAAAATACAAATAATTCAGGAGCTTGACAATTGCACAATTTATTTAAAATTTGGGGTTCCAATTGAGCAGGAGATTATTTTTTTAAATTTTTGCTTGCCAGAACTCTAAAAACGAATAAAAGGATGGCCTCTGTGGTTTAGTAGTACTACAGAGCCAGAGGTCTCGGGTTCGATCCCCGGCACTTCCAGAATATTTTTATGAAGCAATTGGCCTGGGATGGGGTCAAACTCGGCCTCATGAGGGAGGATAAATGAGGAGCTACTGGAATAAAGAATTAGTGGCTCCGGTTTAGAAAACTGAGATTAACAGCCAAAGGGTTCGTCAGGCTGAATAAATGTCACCCTCTATCTGCAGAAGTTGGCACTACCTCTTCCAACAGATGAAGGCTCCTCATTTCTTAAAATAATCTCATTTTATTTTTAAATTAATATATATTATGCATATAAAAACTTTATTTTATACATATCTTCAATTAAAAAGGTAAATAAATGTTCTAAAGCTGGTTTGATGCAACCAAATCAGCTACTTAGCATGTCGGAACCAAACGGAAATAGTGTAGACCTCCATGATTTTAGTTTATATATCTAAAAAAAATTAAATCAGCCATATAATTTGTCATTTCTTTTTATGTATGAAAACATTATGTTAGGTCTTATTGACAAGATATTAAAATAATTTTACGGCAATATTTTAGATTTAAACTCAAATATTTTAACCATAAAATGTTAGTAAGTTACTTTTATTTTCAAAATAAAATTAAGTTTCAGAAAGAAGGGCATAAAATGCAATTATATATATTTTATAAAATTCAAGAACCTTTATTAAACTAAAAATATATATCAATTCCGGTACTGGTTTTAAGCATTTTACTTTTTTTGTATTCCTGGTTCCTTAAAAATAACTGTTAATTTTGGATATTGGTCCTGGTCTAACTCTCTGATATTATATTATTAGTATTATTTAGCACCGCGTCTTACTACCCGTTCGGGTTATACGCTTTAAGTACCAATTACGCTAATGGATTAGGAATTGGGAAGCTTGAATTAGAGGAAGTGAACCCGCATTTGTGTGGAGGGAGAGTGGAAAACCATTTAGGAAAAACCCACCCCTAGTTCACCCGACCGAGATTCGAACCTCGATCTCCCCGTCCTCAGTGGTCGAGCTCAACACGACTAGCGCGTTAGCCAACTACGCCACTGAGGCGGGTCTGATATTATAAACATTCATTATTAAAAAAAAAAAGTCTCCGCCTACTCTTTTGTCACTGTTTTCTAGATTCTAATTTTCATAAAAAGGACCTTTTAGAAAACACTTTTTTTTTGCAGTCAACATTGGTAACATCCTACTACATATATTATTTCTGTTAATCTATAGGTATATTGATATTATATATCAAAATTCACAGTTGCAAATCACTTGACGGGACGCATGAACACATGAAAGTAGATCTAGCAACTTCTCTAGCCCTCTTTAAGATTCTTCCTTATGAAAATTGAATAGTTTATAATATTCATATCTTTAGCATCTTTTATTACCGTTTCCAGACATTTTCCCTGGCCGGTTTGGGCGCCGGGGTCACTGAAGCGATTCTTGTGAACCCTTTTGAAGTAGTGAAAGTGTCCTTACAAGCAAACAGGTCCAATTTGAAAGAGGTCCCGAGCACGTGGGCTGTGACCAAGAAGATTATCAGCACTCAGGTTAGCCACAACACCAACTTTTATTATATGATTATCACTTATATTATATTTGGAAGAGAAGATATTTTCCTTAGAGATGTATTACTATCAAGTATTTATTACTTGCATCTTTGAGAAATACAGTTTGTGGGTTTCATAGAACGCTAACAAACTTTTTAGTGTTGTCTTTTGTTCAAACTACCCTTTTCTATCTTTTGCGGTCCTTTCCTTTTAAATCCTATTATTGGTGGTGGTGTTAAAAACCATCTGGTCCGAGTCTACCCAGATGAATTACCCACTTCTTCACACCGACCCTATCCAAGAGAACTATCTGCTCCGAGTACACCCAGATGCACTATCCACTCCTACTCTACCCGGATGAACTATCCACTTTGACATTAATCACGAGAACTATCCACTCTGACACTAATCACGGGAACTATCCACTCTGACACTAATCACGGGAACTATCCACTCTCACACTAATCACGGGAACTATCCACTCTGACATTAATCACGAGAACTATCCACTCTGACACTAATCATGGAAACTATCCACTCCAACATCACCAGCTTAACTGTTTCTCGTATTGGAGTAGCTATAATATATTTACAAAGCTCCTATTTGAAACGTTTGATACGCCTTGTATCATCCTGTTTACAAAACATGAATAATATTTAGTGCTACAAATACAGGGAGTTTTATTAAAAATAATTAACAACACAGTGCTGTCATTTTACAAGAAGCATGGAATAAACTTGCCTTATGAGTTCATCTTGTCTAAATTGTGCGTAGGATAGTGAGTTAGTGAATGATAAAACGCTTGAAATATTTATTTTTCAGGGACTTGGTTTCAGAGGCCTCAACAAAGGTGTAACTGCCACGATTGCGAGAAATGGTGTCTTCAACATGGTTTATTTTGGATTTTACCATTCTGTGAAGGGCTATTTGCCAGAATATGAGGTGTGTAGTGATTCAATTTTATTTTTGTTGAAATCAGAGAGAAGTAAAGTTATGTTTTATCTTTACAAACCACGTTTTGATGGTTGAATGGTCGGTCTAAGGTGTCACTCTCGCAAGATACTAGACTGCTGATGACGGGTAAATCGGGGTTCAAATCCCGGCAGGTGTACCCTGGGTGGTTTTTCCTAAATGGTTTTCCACTCTACCCCATGCCAATGCAGGTACACTTCCTCTAAATTCAACCCTACTCATCCTTAACACATTAGCTTAGTTAATAAATATTCGTATAACCCAAATGGGTAATAAGGAGTGGTGACAAATTTTAAATCTCTCAATGTTCACGAAAGTAGCTTGTGTAATCTAATATTCCATCTGTACAGGACCCCACACAAGAGTTCTTCCGCAAGGTCGGTATTGGGTTCGTGTCTGGGACACTGGCGTCTTGTATCAACATCCCATTTGATGTCGCAAAGAGCAGGATCCAAGGCCCACAACCTGTCCCCGGGGAGATCAAGTACAGGTCGACTTTGGGCTCGCTGGTAATTGTGTTCAAGGAAGAAGGGTGAGTTATTTGAAATTTTCTTTTTTTTTAGACGTTATTTCAAACACAAATTACAAACTGAAAATCCAGCAGGGCAACACTGAACCATGTACACAAATACACAATTGTGTAGACATTGTTTAGGAACCGAAAGATGAATAAAATATATTAAATATTCTTGGAACGGAATCAAAATTAAAATATTTTTTATTATTATTTTATGTTGGGAGAAAAAATATCAAATTGTTTATTATTTACTTAACTTTAAAAAACAAATATTATTTACATAATTTTATATGTATTGAGAAAATGTATAACAAATTTTAGCTGAAGCTGATAAATCACATTATTTTAACATGTAGTTTAATTACCATAGTTGGCATTTAATTAGAACAATCGGTGACCTGGCGGTCTATGGGTAAGGTGCCGGACTTCTGTGCTAGGGGTCCGGGGTTCAATCCCCCGTCCCGGCATAAATTTATCTGATTACCAAACCCTTCCTTCACCTCTGACAAGACGTGTATTAATCACAACTTGTGAATGTGTGGAATGCCAGGCCTCCACCGTGGTTCGGATCCCACGTTAAACTGTAGGTCCTTCATTTCATCTCTCAATCACCCTACCATTACACATTAGCGTAAGTGCGTATAACCCGAACGGGTAGTAAGACGCGGTGCTAATAATAATAATAATAATAATAATAAATCCTGATATCTGACAGGGTGATGGGGTGAGTGGCTGGAGATAAGTCTATTACCCTTTACTTTATCAATGAACACAGTCATCACAAACTAAACAAAAGATAATTTTCAGTGTTTAAATAAATATGAAAATATAATTATGGTGCAAAAGTTGAAATTATTATTATTATATAAGAAAAAAATATTTTTCCAGATTAAAATTTCGATACCGATACTTACTGTTATTGATACTTTTCTTTCGAGATACTTGTACGGTATCGATATTTTTCTTCCGATACTTTTAATGAGTACAGTATCAATACTTTTTTTTCGATACCATATTCCTACCCCTAATATATAATGTTGTAGGTGCATGGATAGTTAACTGGTAGTGACGAAACAAGGTGTATTGCAGGTGGCGTGCCCTGTACAAGGGGCTTGTACCCAAGGTGATGCGACTAGGCCCAGGGGGTGCCATCATGTTGGTGGTGTACGACTATGTCCACAGTTACCTGGTCCTCAAGTTCCCGGACAACTGATAGTTGTATATGGACTCACGTTTCACCTGACAGCGCAATTCTGACCATATTCGCAAGTTACAGTCAAAGCCGCAGCCCAGATTGTTTATTTAGAAATATTCTTCCTACTCGTTAATTAAGAGTAAATTATACACATCGACTACTTCCTGCGAGTTAAAGTTCACATTTTTATAATTATTATTAAAAATATAAGTGCTTTGTTTATAAATAATTGTAACAACGTGCCTTTAAACACGTATTTTATATTTGGCGCTTTATGAATCAGATGTTACTGGTCTGAGTTTGATACAAAGCATTCACAGGATCTAGTTTATATGCATACGATACTTGTCGGGAAGACAGGCGGCTTACCAGAACAAATGTGATATTGTTGTAAGCTGTATTTTCATGGACTGATATCAAATGTATCCTCCATTTAACCTTGACAAACCATTATTTTTATAGGAAACCCACATTAGATCAGCGACATTGGTTGAAACTCACTAAAACATCCTAGAAATGTCTTATTTTATCTATTGCATTATAAGATATAAAGTTAATGTAGAATTTATAAAATGGTTTCACTAACATTTATGTATTATCATATTTTCTATTTGATCAACTTAGGCTGGTTTTTTTCCTAAATGGTTTTCCACTCTCCCTCCATGAAAATGCGGGTAGTTTACCTCAAAAATGCTCCCTTCCTCATCCTTATCTAATTATAATAATTATTATATATGTGTGTAACCTGAACAGGTAGTAAAACGCAATGATTAGGAAAATTACTATCAGTGTTGGCCGTAAAAAAAATACGTATTTTCTAAAAGGCCCTTTCTCTGAAAATTGGAGTGAACACATTACATCGTAATGCTACTGTTACGTGGATGTACAAGTGTTATTCGTATTCAGATAGGTGGTGTGGGGTAGCGGTATATTGTAATTATTTAGTGATGAGTTGTTAATTAGAGGTACATTTTAAATTTCAAAAGAAAAGGTTGAATCTTAAATATAAAAATGTAATGGGTCCATCTATTTTTGGTAAATGATGTGTGATCCTAAGTCTGTTATTCTCTGTTATTCTTTGCAGATAACTGATTGTGCTCTTGTAACTTACACAGCGAAACAAAACAAGTCTAGTCCTTGATTTTTATTTCCGTTGTGCATCTGTCGATACTTGCCCTTGTGGGCTGAATTGCACATGTTAGTGAGTCCGGCCCTCATAGTTTATGTTGTTTAGAAATTTAGATTATATGTTTTGTTATTCTGCTTAGTGTATAGTTTATTTTCGAGATCATTATTAGTGATCTCAAAGTGTTGCATTTAAAGATCTGGGGGAAAAAAACTCTGTTCAAAAATACTCGGTGCTTTGTGTGTAAGCTTTGTAGGCCTTTGCTTGAAGCTAAACGTGGAGTGAAAAAGCTCTTCTTTTTTTTAACCGAAGGTCACTGTGCGGTAAATACTATAAAGCAAACTTACTTATAGCGTCATTCTCAAATTTCTAAGTTTTGAGTCATTAATTTTGTTTGTTCTCAAGCTAAATCTAGCAGCTGATTCGACACACTTTAAGGGCCCTTGATTTATTGTTTGCTCAATCAAATTTTACACTTTAAAAAACAAACATTTGTCTCTACTGTAGTTTGCTCTAAAAAAAAAAAGGATATTCCTGAAGACAAGAAACTGGAAATCAGAGAATCTCATTTTCTCTCCATCGACCAACAATTCTGTTTAGTATACTTTTGAATGAGGGGATACGTTTTACCTTCTCCTCCTTTTAATGATGCAACAGTTGAATTAGTTGTCTTTATAACTGATAGTAGGAAAGGTCTAAGTGTGATTCATAAGTCTGATAAGCACTCTTTTTTTATTTTGTGATATTTTAAACATTGCTAGATTGTGAAAATATAACGAGTGTAATGTACACTCCCAATAACCAAAGCAATCACTGTTTTGTGACTATGAATGTATCTAGATTTTTATAAAAAGTTTTATAATTTATTTTAAAAGAGTTGTCGGGTTGATGTCAGTTACATAACCTGTTGTGATCGCTACAAGGCTTGTCCTCTTTGCAACCAACAATTGAACACAATGTCAAATCGAGCGAACCACTTGTATTTTAAATTATTTGTAGTAGAGAGCATTTTAGCCATTTAACATACTTGCTATTGCATATTGTATTTATATGATGTGTACTTATTACAAGGGAAGTTTTCATAATTGAATTGGTTATTTCTTTTTTTCAACCAAGCTAAAAGGTGAAAATGACTATCAGATATTCTCTAAGCTATAGCTAATTACAAACTTAGTAAAATGTGCAATTATTAATTTTAATAAAATTGTTTTTCGAATTTTAAAACTAACTTGTTTTTCCCAAAATAGCGATTTTGCTATCATCTGGTAAAGGTCCTAAGACTCCACAAATTAATTCTAATTCTAATAATATTTAATGTATAAATTTTGAACTAAACGTTGAACAACCAGTTACTAGTATAATTCAACTATGTGCACTAATCTATAAAAACAAATTTAAAATAAAATATTTGTAAGATTTAAAATGTGTAGTAGGAGAATGTGATATAATGATAAAATACTCCACCCCCTCCCTCAACACTACCTCACTCTCTTTGGTGGTTGCATTGTTTAAGGTGTCACTCTTGGAACTGCTAATAATGAGATCATGCTTCGATCTCAGTCGGGTGTACTGAAGGTGGGTTTTCCTAAATGGTTTCCCACACTCTCTCCCCTCACAAATGTGGGCACACTTTCTTCAAGTTCAACCTTTCACATCCCTAACCCATTAGTGTAATTAGTATATAAGTGTATAACCCGAAAGGGTTGCTAAAAAACACCTTGCCTCCCTCTAGCATTTGACTAGGATTTGAACCCCTCCAACTTTACCTCTGTATGTGATGCACGCTTGATCTGAGCTGATGGATCTGGTAGGTAATAGTATCCAGTTAAATGCAAGGTAACATGTTACATTTTTGCACTCATACATACTCTCATGCGAGTTTGTAAGCATTATTTTACTCGAGGATATTTAAACCAAACCGTTGTCTAATTTAAAATGGAGCGATTACCTAAACACATTTTATTGATTATGACATCATTTTTATTTAATTTACATAAAAAATTTAATCAAAACACGACTTGCTGTTTATAATTATTGAGTAAGAAGACTGAACAAATCCAAGATAACTATTCTAAATATCAGGGTCTGGGTTTCCAATGGGTATAATTTATGTTATTGATTGAGGGCTTTAAAACAATTATTATAAATAAAAATAATGTTTATATTTTAGTTACTTATGCAAATGTTTTATTTTTATATTTCACCATATATAGCTATTGTTTATATTCTTACCTTTACTACCATTAGGGATGTGTGAATATCTTAAAATTCAATTCATTTCAAATATCAATTCTAAAACCATTTGTACTTCAAATTTAAAAAAATTATTTTTGAGTGTTGTGTTTTTCGCAAGGCTATTAATTACATATAAGAGCACGAGTGAAAAGGATACATCCGCATTGCACCCAAGCTTGGATTTGAACTCCAGCCTCCTGTATTGCACTTTTTATTTGTTCACTTAGTATTAAAATTCAAAACTATTAATTTTTTATTTAAAAATAATCCAAAGTAATTTGAATGACTCCATATTCACACACCCCTATTACCAATATTGTTAAATTAGCATACATTGGAAGATGGCCGATATCAGGATAGATAGGTAAAAAAAACTAATTCAAAAAATAATGATATTTGTGAGTTAAGTAAGTGCAAAATGTACAAATAAACAAGTTCACCTTTTACTCTTTCTCTTATCTCTTTTGAGAGATGTATTCATAAAACTAAGGACTAACATCTCAACTGTTGAGCTGAATATAAACTTATTTATTTATTTTGTTAAATTATTATTCATGATTTTACAAAATTGGGTGTATTATGGAAAATATTTAATTAAATGGCTAAAGACTAGACTAGAATACATTCACACACTTTCCTCGTAGGAGGGCAGATGAACGTAAGTTGGGGTAAACTTAATTTAAATATGACAGTTTAAATGTTAATTCACTTGGTAATTTTAACCAAAATATGTGTGCAAGCTTTAGGAATCGTTAATCAAATAATGTATTAAATTTGTAAGACGGTACAGGAAAGATGGATAGAAACATACAAACGAAATGGGGAAAAAAGGGGTTATATAATGAAAAGAACACAGTTCACACTTTACACTGCTGCCACTGGACAAAGAGGTAATGGCTGCCTCTTGAAGAAAATAAGATAGTTACCACCCAATCTTCAAACGTAGGTTTCATTCTATCGGAACTCATCAGGAGGGAATGTGAAATGCCCAACGCGACTTCTTAAAAGAGGAAACCAAAACAAATATAATACAATTACCTCATAGAGGGAAAAGAGGTTATGCTTACAGAAATATATTGTGTGGTATGTCATGATAAATATTTGTGAATTAAAATGGTAGGAGCTCAGCTTAATTTTGTTTATTATATTTTCCCAAAGGCATTCTGGATTCCAAGTCAACATTTGGTTCCCAAAAAATTTGTCAAATGCTCCCCCTTCCACCCATCCCTCGGCCGCATCTTCCAATGTGGAATAATGATACAGTAGCCCCATGGCTTCTTTGGTGCTGACTGACATCTTTGAAACGTTACCAGACCAAATTATGTATCCCTACGCCGGACCAAATGATCTGTAAAAACATGTGTTTAGTATCTGTCACTTCTGACGGTCAAAATGTAGGTATATACCTAAATGTAGACTGTCAGAAGTCAGCTGTGAGCTGTCAGTCATCACCAAAGAAGCCATTGTGCTACTGTACAATGTACAGCTTTTAAATTTGCTTTATACTTGTTTGTGATCTTATTCGACCAATTGTGAACCTATTATTTATATGAGACCAAATTATTTTGGTATATGATAATATTTATATTGAAATTATTAACATCGTACAATTTTATTTTTAACTAATCAAAGTATTTGCTTTTTTATTTTGCTTATTTTAGATGCTGATAATACTCAAAGAAGTAATATAGCTAATGTGTTTTATTAATATTATTGGTCTAATATAATGTGATCGCATACTAATCAAAAAAGTACAAATAACTCATTTATAAAGAATATTCATGTTTAATGGGAAAACATCTTGAGTACTTTTGTATTGCTAATGATAATTGTAAAATAAATTTGAAACTAATTTGACTATATTTTTTAAATGACACATTTTAGGTAATGTGAGTCAGTTTTTGTATTAAAACTTTTTTTTTTGGTCAAAATAAATCAAATATTTCTCCCATAGAAACATAAGAGTTTAATTCTCTTACCCTGGTGATATCAACAGTTGTTGAATATGTGTCGGGGATGTCCTGGAATTTAATGATAAATTTTTACCTTCATTTAAGACGTTCCTCATCTAATGCCGTCTTTCTAATGACATATATTCAAGAACTATTGATATCACCATGTGAAGGAAATTAAACTCTTTTTTAATGGAGTAATATTTTAGTTATTTTGGGCGAAAAAAAAGTTTTGCTATAAAAAGTGCAAAAACCCTGCCCTTAACTTGTGTCCCATTCACTCCCACCTTAAGAAATGATTCTGATTCCTAAACCAGCAGAGGACGCTCTGTCAACACACAAGATAAACGCATACAATTTGCAAAATTATTTATATATTTTGGAAGGATCTAGTAAGTTTTATCAGAAATTGAATTAGCTAGCTGTATATTTTAAATTTTATTTAATGTACACTTTCTGAAGCAACCGATTATATCAGCATACAACGTATAAACTAACTTAAATCTAGAACAGACACAACACCAAACCCCAGGTCATTAATTCATCACGTTATTAAAGGGGAAACCCACATTTCACTAGTGATACATTTTTCGGCCTTGCCGGTAATCAAACCCAGGATCCTTAGTGCAATAGGCAGAAACACTACCATCGAAGCTAAGGTGTCTATTGTATACAATTAAATGTTTTGGTTTCCAAATCAACTAATTTCAAGTTGGTTAAATTTAAGTGACCTGTCAAATTTGATAGTTAAAAACTAACTTTGCACAGCCAAGTCTCTTAGGAGAAGTGTTTAAGAAAATTGTCTTAACACTTTTGCTTCCCTACTTTTCAACTAAGAATGGATAGTATTAAAAAGTTTAGTTGTGTAATTTATTTCCATCATTAATGTATAACCCGCCTCAGTGGCGTAGTTGGCTAACGCGCTGGTCGTGTTGAGCTCAACCGCTGAGGACGGGGAGATCGAAGTTCGAATCTTGGTCGGGTCAACTGGGGGTGGTTTTCCACTCTCCCTCCACGCAAATGCGGGTTCACTTCCTCTAATTCACCCTTCCCAATTCCTATTCCATTAGTGTAATTAGTACTTAAAGCGTATAACCCGAACGGGTAGTAAGACACGGTGCTAAATATTAATGTATGGACATAGTGACTGCTAGGATACCACCTTATATGCTTATACTGAAAACTTGACTCATCAAAATTAATCTCCCATCACATTCAAACCTAATATTGCCTTAACAAGCAGGCTTACTTATAAAAATAGTTTGTAATGTTTGCCAGACTACAAGATCAATAATTACCCTCTGGAAGCCTAGATTTAATAACTTCTGAAACTGTCAGCTTTTGTTCCGACTTCACATGATGACATGTTCGAATGAAAACCACAAAACCTCCCATTCAGCCAAGTAAGCTCTTAAGCTAGTGACCAACGAATCATTTATTGAAGACATGAATAATTACTATGTAAACGTGTGAATAATACTGATAAATCATTTAAATTTTATGGGTGCTAAAAGGGAGGTAATTAATTCTTTTTATGTATCACCATACTAACTTATAAAGAAACTAACCTTGATGTGTTTTAATACCTTTATAATGTTATTATGCCAGGCCTCCACCGTGGTTCGGATCCCACATTAAACTGTAGGTCCTCCATTTCATCTCACAATCACCCTACCATTACACATTAAGCGTAAGTGCGTATAACCCAAACGGGTAGTAAGACGCGGTGCTAATAATAATAATATAATGTTATTTAACATTTTTTATAGAAATCTTGACTTTTATAAGAATTGTTCGATCATGTATTAGTGACCAGATATGACTGATATAGTTGAGATAGTTAATGTTGCCCAGACATTGATGTTGATCAACGATTAGTTGACCAATTATATTCCTATATGCAGCGAGGAAATGTGTTTTGAGTATAAATCACCTGGCACATAATTTTGTCCGACGTTTTATGTACACAACTACAAATTGAGTACTCTATCAGCTTTCTTTTTTAGATCCTGAATCTTGTTTCCTTGTGCGAGATCATCCATCACTTATATTCATCTAGCTTCTCCCTTCCTTTTATGACATCAGTCGACACGCTGTTTCTTCTAATAACGTGAGCTATCCAGTTGAACTTTTTTTGCCCGTAGGGTCACCCAATCTTATGGTTCTCCAAGCACCACATCTCAATGTCTTGAGAATATTATTTCTCCTGTTTCTTCAAGGTCCGTGTTATGGCATCAAATGTAACACTTTACAAGTTTCTTCATCTCCTGACCCACTTTTATAGTTAACAGCATCCTAATCTTGTTCTTTTCTAGTTAACAGGATCCTATTCTTGTTATTTTCTAGTTAACATCATCCTATTCTTATTCTTTTCTAGTTAACAGCATCCTATTCTTGTTCTTTTCTAGTTGGCAGCATCCTATTCTTGTTCTTTTCTAGTTAACATCATCCTATTCTTATTCTTTTCTAGTTAGCAGCATCCTATTCTTGTTCTTTTCTGGTTAGCATCATCCTATTCTTATTCTTTTCTAGTTAGCAGCATCCTATTCTTATTCTTTTCTAGTTAGCAGCATCCTATTCTTGTTCTTTTCTGGTTAGCAGCATCCTATTCTTGTTCTTTTCTAGTTAGCAGCATCCT
>CABEEJ010002684.1:0-26898 GCA_901482245.1 Timema douglasi
GAAGGGTTTGGTAATCAGATAAATCTGTGCCAGGACCGAGGATCGAACCCCGGCCGCCAGCATAGAAGTCTGACACCTTACCCCTAAGAAAGAGATGGAAGGAGCAGATAACAGAGAGTGTGCAAGTGAGAGAAGTAGAATGGAAGCAATTAAGGAATCAGGACTGGTGGAAGGATAGAGGAAGCTGGAGGTATTTTACCAAACTGACCCGGCCAAAGGCAGGAATCATTTGATGATGATGATTCTTATAAACAAAAGTAGTATCCCGCAGGGCAAAATACGATCCATTTCAGGTCCGTGTACTATCTTTAGAGACAAGAAAGTTGGCAACGCTGAGTAAATAACTCTTCCTTCTTTCAGATACTTGGAGCGAATACTATGTCCTTGATTGGTGGTGGAAAAAACAATCGGAAGTTAATCCGGCTTGGTTCGAGACTTCCATAAAAGGTGTCCACACTAAGAAACACACCAAATAGTGGCTTCACTTACCTGGTTTGTAAATGTCTTAGTAGATAGATGTGTTTCTTCTTGTTCGAAAAGTAAGATGTATTCTACCTGGGTCGGGAATTTATAAGGAATATAGACGTGTTTTGTTTATTCCAAAATGTAAAATATTCAGAAGAAATATCTATATATAACTTGGTGTATAATTAAGAAACCAGCCAAACGTATATAAGCTCATTCTTTAATGTTAAAGTAGAAAAAATTATTTTTTATTTGTATATAGAATAACATTTCTGGTAGTTGTTGGAAGAGGGAGAGGACAAGGTGTATTGGCGGTCTAAGTTCACTGACAAAAGGAATGGACCTTTTGTAAGAGAGAATAATAATAATAATAATAATAATTGTTAAATTGACGAGACGTGTGTTTTGACGAAAAAAAGGTTTAGGTATATGTAAGGTTAAATAAGTGATGAAGTCACAATGTCTATCTTGAGACATTTACGAATATTCGAGTGGACGGAGAACGGATGTCGTAGCAATTAATCTAATTTTTTAATTTTTTATAAAATTTATTTTTGTTTACTCAAGTATTTATTTATGTTCAGTATTAAAAAAAAACATTTATTTAATTAATTCTAAGATAAACTTTTGATTGGTAATCACGTGCAGTGTGTCTAAATTAGATAAATGATGTAGACAACTTTGGTTGTTTATTTTGAAATTTATTTAATTATGTGATGCATTCTGTTTTATTAGAATTCGTCCCATTAGTATTTTTTAATGTAAATTCCATACTGTCATTATAAGGATGCTATGCACATTGTGTTTCTCCCTAATCCTCCTTTAGATAAAGATTAATGAATATGATAAATGATAGAATATGAAAAATAATTTTGAAAACAATTTCGTCACATTGCAAACATTTTATTTCAACATGACCATCTTTTATAAATCTATTTGTAGAAGTTAAGACTAAATAAAGTTATAATTTCAAAAACGAAGTGCATAAACGATACTTTTTCTCTTCTTTTTTTTATAATTCTTTGAGGACTGATTCTTTATTAATATTTTGTATATATGAACTTTAATTTTAAAATGTCTATAAGATGTCATAGTTTTTTGTTCTCCTAGAACATCTACACTCATCGAAAATATTAAACAGGTAAAAAAAAATTACCATTACACCTCTTTGTTAAAATCAAACACATTTGATATATGTTTTAAAATAATCAATTTAATAATAGATCGAATCCATCCCGTATATAAACTCGGCCCCGTTAATAATGGTTGTGAAGGCAAATAGTCAGAGTTCTGCCCCACGTGGGTGTACAAACTCGGCTCAAGCTGTTATGGCATTGCACTAAGGATGGATGTAAATGATTATTATTATTAGCACCGCGTCTTACTACCCGTTCGGGTTATACGCACTTACGCTAATGTGTAATGGTAGGGTGATTGTGAGATGAAATGGAGGACCTACAGTTTAACGTGGNTGGCATTCCCCACATTCACAAGTTGTGATTAATACACGTCTTGTCAGAGGTGAAGGAAGGGTTTGGCAATCAGATAAACCTGTGCCAGGACCTAGGATTGAACCCCGGACCCCCAGCACAGAAGACTATGACACATTACCCCTAGTCCAGCAGGTCACCGGATTTAAATGATTTATCAAGCTGAACAAATGACAACAAGTGACGGATAGTATGAAAATACAATCCTAACACAACCTAACCTAAAGAAAAACACCATCATAACTTGAACAAGGCACAACACGATCCCAAGTTTGTGCAAAATGAGATGGGAAGCTTTTTATTGGTTCATGAGGACGAATTAAGGCCATGTCACAGACTCGGTATCCGTAGGTCCGTACTACATGGTCCTGGTCCTCAATAAACTCTATCCGCGATTATACAGTCCATATCCGTTATCACGTGACCGTTCCAACCAATAAGATAGTGAAGAGACTTCGTTCAATCGAAAACTTCAAAAGAAAATCGTCTACAGCAAGGATTGAGCACCAATCAGTCTGCTGATCAATAAGAGAAAATAAAAAAACAGTTTTTTGAAAAAAAAAACTTCCAGAATATACTTAAAATGTAGTACAATCACAATAAATATGTTTATAACACGATTTTAACTATCAAACTTAAAATAAATTAGTCTGAAAATGCAAAACAAATGTAGGTAATAGTATTCTGAATGTAAACAAAGAAATCACTTTTAAGAATTATCTTCGTGCTACCTTTATGTATATATGGGTTTTGATATTTTACAATAATATAACCAATCACAAAATAAAATATAAATAAAAACAATTTATTTTGGTGCTTAAGATGAATCCCAACGCGCATGCACATATTTACTCAGCTGTGATTGGTAGTCCGTATAAACTAGTCCTTAGAAAGTTTGAGTTAATAAACTTCTACGACGTACGGACTTACGGATAAGGACTCAGTGGCCGTAGCAATCTGATACTGTGGCATCGATCTCTTACGGAACACGTACTACGGACTATGGACCACGGACCTACGGATACGGAGTCTGTGTCAGGGCCTTTAGTGCTAAGTCCGTGGACCTAATAATACTGTTTGTGGATTGGTGGGACTGATTTCTCATTTCCCCGTAATCTACATTGCCTTTTTTTAAAAATGACGGGATGGAATTTACACAGCAGTTTGAGGTGGTAATATCTTCGTGACGAAATTTACGTCAACCCGATGCATTCCTCTCTATTTTTATACTTAAACCGCCAATGGTAGGACACATATCTAAAAAAAATAAATAACAACAAACAGTTGTAAAAGTTGGCGTTAAATATAATTTATAACTTATTCTTTCCCATATATCACAATGAAACATACATCAGCAATTTTGACACAGTTTATGTTATGCTTTGGAACATTCATAGCACGCAATGGCAAAGTTTATGATAAATTGCTATATTTTATTCATGGGGGAGATATAAAATAACTGGCAGGTGAAAAGAATATAACAATTGCCATGAATAATAACACACTTTCATTTTATACTTATATTATAATAACATTAATGTAATATACAATTTATATTTTTTTGTTGGTGTCTGTAGTTTCAAAAAAATGTCCGTGAACTTATGTATCTTTTGTTGTTATTGTTTCATACACAAATTGTTTGTTTGATATAAAATTGCGGCAGTGTTAGCGCCACCACAAGAAGCGACAGTGCTGCGGACATGTGGTACGCTCTAGCGGCGGGGACAGAGAAACTGCTGGCGTGCGTCACGTTCAGAGTTATGGTCCCCTCCGCCAGACCGCGGGGCGATCTCACCACGAACACGTACTCCCCCTCATCGTCGAGAGTCACCACCCGCATCATCAGCGCTGCCTGTTGGCAATGGGGAGAACTGCCGGCCTGAAACAAACGAGTAGAAACACTCATCTTTCTGTGCATATCAATGGAATCAATTGTATACGTTCGAGATCCATTTGAAAATATATATTTTTGGTTTAAACTTTGTATTTTATTGGGATGGTTGTAGTAGTCTACAGTTGTATTAAACTCAAATTAGTAGAAGGGAAATATTCACAAACGCAAGACATAAATAAATCATAAAAACAAGTGTATTTAAATATATTTTATACTTTTTTTTTTAAACCACTGCGTCTTTCTTTCTGGTCAGGCGTTTATGATTATTTTAATGAGGTAGACTTGAAGTAAGCATTTTAGAGGTAGTATACCCGCATTTGCGTGGCAGGAGAGTGAGAAACAATTTAGGAAAATACACCCTCTGTCATTCATACCTGTATTCGAACCCCGATCTCATCATCAGTAGATCAGTCTAACACGAGAGTGACGCCTTAAGACTGTTCCGCCACTGAATCGTGTACTTTCGTCTTACTAACCATTTGGAATGTGCGCATTTTAATCATGCAGGTGGATAGGGGATGAGAAATATACGTTTTAGAGTTAATGTAACCGCATTTGAGTGAAGGTAATGTGATAAACCATATAGGAAAAAAATATCCCTTGTACATCAGTCTAGAGTTCGAAATCCACGACCCCGACAGAGGTTAGCCTGACGTTTAATCCATTTGATCACTTGTGGAGTTAATTACTAACTATTTTATGTTATGTATTTAAAATCACTAATATGCATATTTAGAGTATTTAAAAACTTACATTTTCCCAGATATTCCAAATACTTGAATATTTTTAATGGCCCCCGTCCTACTCGTGTTATATGCTGATGAGTTAGGGATGAGGAACATTCAATTTAAGAGAAACGTACCCTCATTTGCGTGGAGGGAGATTGTATAACCATTAATTTAAAAAAAATACCACCCTCAGTACACCCGACATGGATTCGAAACCAGATATTCCCGTCACCGGCAGTCTATTCTATTTCGAGAGTAACGCCTTAGACCATGCAACCACCGAAGTGGCTCAGCGTTTATTAAAATTATGTAGATAAAGGTTCCCCACAATCAAGTACAGCTTAAAATAGTTCTAAGTGTATTTTTGACACTCAAAATTGAGGGGGTCAGTAAGAGATAATACTAACCCCATTTTCATCAAAACTGAGTTGATACTGCTATCTAGTGTCCAACATTCGGTTGTGGTGGGAGAGGGGGGTGAGGGCCGGAATGAGCTGACTTGTTTCACTAAAATACCAACATCTACACTGGATATCATCGCTGAGGGAACTGCATGGCTACTATTGGGAAAGAGCTTTGTCAATCTCTCGTTTTCGTGTGGTCAATCTCCCCTAAAATATAGGACAAGTTTGGCAACGCTGGTTAGTCGATGTTGCCAGTAGCACCTTCTTACCCCGGCACGCCACCTTCAGACATAACTGAGAACGAGTATATTTGGCAACAGTTAACAAAGAGAGAGCGAGGATAAAACTTTTCTACTTAAGACTCGCAGTTACCTCAACGATGATATCAGGTGTATGGGCCAGTGTCGCTTTTACTTAATTGCCCGTAGCCGTAATATAAGTTTTGAAGATTTTATCAACCTTTCCCATCTGTTTTTAAAAATGTTGGTTGAAACTATCTCGTCCTGAACTCCCTAGATTAAATACACACTAAAACTAAACAATTATTATCCGTGTGCGTATCTTACTACAGACCAGATAATAATATAAAAATGTGAGGAATGCTAGGCCTCCACCGTGGTTCGGATTCCACGTTAAACTGTAGGTCCTCCATTTCATCTAACAATCACCCTACCATTACACAATTAACGTAGGTAAGTGCGTATAACTGGAACGGGTAGTAAGACGCGGTACTACTACTACTACTACTACTACTACTACTAATAATAATAATAATAATATAAGATTAATGCAGACAAGCAGGCTGGAGGCGGCCAGTGGGCAATGAGATGTTATAACAGGCCTGACTTTTATTACGTATCAGTAGAAATACGCAGCAACCAAACCTCCGCATGGTTAATTTATCATCACAATAATTATTATGAAGGGACAATTCCACAATGACCCACTTCGGTGGCTGCCTAATGCTGGATTCACACATAAAGATACTCTATGCTGTGTTCTACACAGTGAGCTGTACTACGCTATACTTTGGAAGTTCTCTAGTAGAGTATGTAAGGTCTTAAAAGATAACATGAGCTTTGTGGGTCTTTACGTTGTGCGTATGCGCAGCACAAAATGTCGCGCGAGTGAGATGTAAGAATCGCTCGGTCCACGATTTCGCTCACAGAGCATAGAACAACATAGCACAGCACAGCATAGCATAACATATATTCATGTGTGAATCCAGCTAAAGACGTTACTCTCATATTAGAATAGACTACTAATAACAAAGAGATTGGGGCTCAAACCCCGGTCAGGTGAACTGAGGGTGATTTTTTTTCCCAAAAGGGTTGATACTCTTTCTCCACGCAAATATGGGTACAATTCCTTTTAATTCCATCGTCTTCATCCCTAAATAGTAGCGTGATTTAATACATATGCGCATACTCTGAACGGGTAGTAAGACATGGTACTAAAAAAAAAATCCCATTGATTTTTTTGTTTACATTTAATTTTATTTAGCTACTCTACCGACTGAGCCACCATTAGACCATATAGTAAATAGATGTGAAATGGAATATTTTACGTTTTTTGGAAAATATTTAAATATTTAATTTCTGTAAATAATTCCAACTGTTTCAATGGAACGAATGTAATTGATACATCACAAGTTTTAAATTTTACACTTCATTCTAATTTCTCCTAAGGACGTTAACATCATACAACATTATCAACCAATAAAGCAAGAATATAAAATCATGTTAGCTTCCCACACGCACGTATTGAACACAGCGTGCGGTTTTTTAGTATATATATATATATATACACTACCTATTAATATAATGTTCTAGATATGAGGAAAGTTGATTTAGAGAAAGTGTGTCCCCATTTACATAAGGAAAAAGTGGGAAATTAGATAGGGGAGAAAGCATCCCCAATACACTCAACCGGGAATCCAACCCCAATCTTTCAGTAATCGGCAGTCTAGTCTATTGCGAGAGTGATGCCTTAGACCATGTGGCCCCGACCTTTTTTTTGTACCTTAGAGCACATTCAAAATTAACGGTAGTGCGGCGGGCACCAATTACTTTTTCAACTAAATTTATAGCCGAACATAATTCTTAATGCAAATAACACACAAAATATTATTAGAAAAATTATTAGTTTAAAATTGATTTTTTTTTTTAAATTTGCATTTAAGATAACGCAAGTGGTACACACGCAAAGTTAGTCCGGAACCAGTTTAAATAATTGAAACAATTTTCACCAAAACCAAAAGTCAACGTCAATAAATAAAAAAAACTGCTTTATTTACAGTTTTAACAAGACCAAAATAAATACACAAGGAAATATTTAATCACGCACCACCATTTTGGTGTTTGGGTACATTATAAAAATACATGTTTATTCTGTGTTTATTCAGGCAACAAAGCTGGGTGGACCCATGTCAAGATATTTACAAAGGAAATACAGTAACCCCATGACTTCTTTGGTGCTGACTGACAGCTCACAGCTGACTTCTGACAGTCAACATTTAGGTATATACCTAAATTTTGACTGTCAGAAGTGACAGCTGCTAAACATTTGTTTTTGCAGATCATATGGTTCGGCGTAGGGATTCATAATTTGGTCTGGTAACTTTTCAAAGTCGTCAGCTGTTAGCTGTCAGTCAGCACCAAAGAAGTCATTAGGCTACTGTAGGAAGAATTATCATGGTATTAGTGAGTAGAATGTTAGTTCGGAGTAATAAAGTACACTTTGTAAATGAGCCACAAATGAAAGAGGGAGGGATTGGAAAGAGGGGAGGGGAGGGGGATTTCAATCACTAACTTCTTGAGAACAGCATACCTGGAGATAATCACACACGTGATTCTTGTCGGAAAAGTAACAGATTATAATTATTAGTCAATAACTTTTCAGTTGTGGTCAAAAAGTGGTGGGCAGACGCAAAAGTCTCGGCGGGCGCCACAGGGTTGTGGACCCCTGCCTTAGACCATGTGGCCACCAAAGTGGGTCGCTTTGTGTTTGAAGTTTTCCATATTTTTTTTAACATTGGATAAAAAAAAATCACTGGCTTGGTTAAAATTAAAACAAATCACGTCCATATTTACATCTCCACTAATATACCATTTATTTATTTTAGTTTCATGATGTATTCGATGATGTTATACGGATTAACAAAAAAAATATGAGCGTGATACAGTAAAAAAAAATATCTCTCAAACAAAACATTTGACACTCACATTTCGTGCACGTAACAGTGGATGATTTATTGGTGTTCCGCATTGAACATATTTCATGAGCATGAATATCATGCTTTTCATCCATTGTAAATCTACCATTACACACCATATTTATTTAAAATAATAACTTTCCTTATTTTATTTTGTACTTTCATTCCGAGCTCTGGTTTTGACACCTTACAATCCGTATCCGTTTCAATCATATATAATGTTTGTATTTGTATTTTTTATTTTTTCATTTTTCAGAATCGAAATTTTGCTGTTGCATTGCTTTAACCCTCTAACAAATCTATTTCGATGAACAACCAGAAATAAACCCGTAAAAGAAAGTTTGTTAAATGATAGCGCTGGTATATTTTAATATCAGTTGCAGTATAAGCGGTACTACTGAAACATGTTCGATAAATTTGGTCAACATTGCAACATTAATGTCAGGATGTAGAGGACGCGAAAACATGTCGTTGTTGCAGTTTCTATAGCAAAACTTTTTATGTCCAAAATAAATACAAAAATATTGATCCAGTAGTAACTTTTAGTTTAATTTTCTTTTCGTGGTGATATCAACAGTTGTTGAATATCTGTCACAAGCATAGCAGAATTAGATGACAAACTTTTTTAATTACGTATTAATCCAAAGGTCCCAAGTTCGATTCCCGTGTTCAGGTGTCATTTTTCAATTTTTCAGAATTTTTAAATAAAGATAAAAAGATATACAATTCTAGAACACCCTTGACAGATAATCAACGACTCTTGATATCACCATGTGAAGAAAATTAAACTAAACTTTAATATTAAAGCAATATTTTATTTATTTTGAACAAATATATATTTAGCTATAAAAACTGTAAAATCACTTATATTTTCTCACGTCCCCTTCCACCTCACCTTAAGGATATACGACCGATTTTAAACATAAAAAAAAAAAAAATATATATATATAGCCTATATATACATATAATATACTTGCAGAAATCCTCGGCAAGATAGCCACGCAATGCACTTTTTTTTTTTTTGCCCTTGGGCTACTAATATTTAAATTTCAGTTCTCTGCGTGCAGTAGATAGGGCTCAATGCTCATCACAGACAAACAAACTAATCATTTTATTGAAATATATATTTAAAATATGTATGTTTGAGGTATTTAAGGTGCACTTCCTGAATCGACTGATTATAATATCAGCACACGACTTATTAGCTATATTAAATATAGAACAGACACAACTTCCAACCCCCAGCCGTTAATTCCCCACTTTGAAAGGTAAAAACTCCCATTTGATGAGTAATTAATTTTTAAGCCATATCAGGAATTGAACTCAAATCTCTTAACCCAGTAGGCAGTGATGCTACTAACTGAGCTAAGGTGTCCGACCAAATATTATTATTGCTATCTCATATAGAAAAAGTATTGTAAAGTGACCGCGAGTAGATTTGGGTTGAGTTGTGAGCTGTGAGCCACGCCACGTTTTATAACATCACGGCTGGTTATTGTTTAGACATGTTCGAAAACGCACAAAAAATATCCTGGCTTGTGATTATTGAAAACAAAACAAACAACAAACAAACAAAAATGTTGTTTTGATTTTTACCTAAGTTTAAAAATACTTATTTATGTTATCATTTTATGGTGGCCGGTTGTGAGAATATTAAAAAATGCATATAATATTTTTAAATTTATTATTTCATACATTATAAAAAAAACTTGCTGACCCAACCACGAAAATAAAACTAGAATATTTTAATTAATATTTTTTGTTGGTATCATAGATATTTTTCTCTTGGTTTGCATGGTCTGGTTAATTAGGGCTTAAGTTGGGTTTAATTAAGACTTCTGATGAAATAAATAGCCAAGTATATCATATTTGTTAATTACGGTTACAACTGCATATACATATATTTTTAAAATTGAAAAATTACACCCGAACACGGGAATCGAACCCGGGACTTTTAGCTTAGTATTCCAATGCTCTCACCACTGATTTATCCAGGAGTCGTCCCATCGTTAATGAATATAATATTTAGATGCGGCTATGGCCGTAATTATCAAATATAATAGCTTTGTTGTTTAATCCAACGTGATATGCGCATTCGTACGGTTGTCAATGAACTATTGGCGGCAAAAGACCCCGAGTCAAACATGGCTGCGTCATCTGATAGCTCGTGATCGTAATTGATCTCTCATATGCAACTGTTGATTTCTACACGGCCATCACAAGCTCTGCCATACAATATGAGTGAAGAAAGACCCCGAACACGTGGCGAATTCTGGGTAGCTCAGTGGTTAGAGCATTGACGTATTAAGACAAAGGTTCCGGGTTCGATTCCCGTGTTCAGGAGTGATTTTTTTATTTAAAGATTATTTAAGGCTTCTACTATTATAATAATAATAATAATAATAATAATAATAGTATTCAGCACCACGTCTTACTAACCGTTCGGGTTATACGCTTTTAAGTACTAATTACGCTAATGGATTGGGAATTGGAAAGGTTGAATTAAAGGAAGTGAGCCAGCAATCACGTGGAGGAAGAGTGGAAAACCATTTAGGAAAAAACACCCCCAGTTCACCCGACCGAGATTCGAACCTCGATCTCCCCGTCCTCAGCAGTCGAGCTCAACACGACACCCGCGTTAGCCAACTACGCCACCGAGGCGGGTAAGGCTTCTACTAGTAAGGCGGTTACATATCTGTCAATTTTATTATAAGACCAGAAATATTTAGCCAACGAGCCCTGGTAGCATAAGCTATATAAAAAAAGAAAATATTTTTATGAGATACTCAATTAATTCTAAAATAAAGTTGTTAATAAGTGTGTAAAGCTTGTGATAACATCAGAATCGGGAAGAGAAGGGTGAAATGGGTGGGGTGGGGTGGGGAGTTTAAGGTTGTTGTTGGAAAGAAACTCGCGAACCACCCCCCTCCCATTCACCACCTTCTTTAAATCCTGCCCCCCTCCCCCCCGACCCTATTTAACCAAGTAATAACGGAAAAGAGAAACAGATGAGACTATCCTAAGAATGTTCCCTGTAATTTAATTAAGGATTTGCTCCCGTTTCAATTTAATTACTCCCCGACCAGCTTCTGGCTACAACAGTCTTTCGGCAAACCGGGAAAGGGGTTGAGGGATTGGTAAAAATGGGGGGAGAGGGGATCAGTTTCCCTTTTCAAATGGAGCTCTATTCTCTCTCTCTCTCTCTTTATCTAGGGCCGAAGAGAGAGATTTGGGGGGTCCAAGGGTGAGGGGTGAGGGGGAAGAAGAGTAAAGTTCACACAAATGAACTCAATGAGAAGAACAGTCGTTTGAGAGTATCGTAACATCGGGCGTTTCACAGTGCCTGGGGCTACGCCCCTACTTTACCCCGCTTGATGTGTCTGGTTTTACCACTCCTTACTCAATTATGGTGTTATCTCACAAAGTTCAGTATTCAATACAGTAGCTTAAATAGTTATAATCAGATGTTTCGTTTAGATTAAATATTTATAAAAACATTTGATAGTACGCTAGTTTAGTGTTTACTGAAATGAACACAAAATGAGGTTTAAAAGCTGCTATCATTCTACGAAAGCCAAATTAATACTAGAAATACCGGTATATACAGTAGACCCATGGCTTCTTTGGTGCTGACTGACAGCTCACAGCTGACTTCTGACAGTCAACATTTAGGTATAATACCTAAATTTTGACCGTCAGAAGTGACAGCTGCTAAACACGTGGTTTTGCAGATCATATGGTTTGGTGTAGGGATACATAATTTGGTCTGGTAACTTTTCAAAGCTTTTAGCTGTCAGTCAGCACCAAAGAAGCCATGGGGCTACTGTACAAATAAATGAGTTAAATTCAACTTGAGATGATAAAACCTACCGTGTGATTCGGATTTAAGAAAGGTACAGTCTCACGAAGAAATACTGTATGTACTGTACATTTTAAAGTAATCATGGATCTGACAAATTCACAAACAGTCAAGACTTTGTTCGAAAAACTATGGCTATTATCGGATTAAATTATATAAACAGGGTGTGTATCTCGACGTAGCCAACAAACTCCACCAGCGAAGTCTTGATATAATTTGAAATTATAAAGTTAATACAGTAGGATTTGGCTAATTCAACATTGGTCAGCTCGATAAATTGTATTTATTTGAACCCTTTATTATTCCTTATGAAATTTCTATTTAAATTGACGATAAAAAACATTTATTTCTGATTTTAGAAGGAAATATTTGGATAACTCCAAGCCAGCATGATTCCCCATAAAATTTTACTCAAAACAATGAACAAAATTAACAGTTAATTCTAATTTTAGAAGGAGATATCCGGATAATTCTAAGCCTATACATTGTTAATTTGTTCGATTTTATACTCGTTTCAAACCTAACTTAAGAATCTTTATTAAGCCACCCCATACGCCGAGAATGTCAAATAAAGTTGGAGTTAGTCTATTAACACATAAGAAGGCGGGGAATTATGCGCTGATGGCGAGCGGATTGCCTAATATAGGGGATATGTTGACTTAGCTTCCATCAATTCTAGATCAGATCTACAATTATTCTCGTATTGTAATTTTGCCAAGTTTTTATATTGTATGTTTGAATTTTTCTTGTTTTTCGATGTATACATGTATTTATAGAGTAATTATAACATATGTGTGTTTATATGTAGCATATTTTAAGGTATTTGATTTATTGTGTATCAGCTGCATAGATACTCGTGAAAATTGCTAGTTCGAATTTTGTATATTTCGAATTTTTTTAGATATACCTTGAACTTAAAATTTCTAATGTGTATGTGAAGGGTAATGTGTGAAATGTGGATAACATTAAGATTAGCCGGGAGATGTCATCATTATCCAAGTGCAGTGGATAAAGTCACAAATATAAAGTAATTTGTCACATTTACGACACTATCCAGCAAAATTTGGACAACGTTGAATAATATTTATAGAACCAAGCAAGTTTCAAAACGGACTTTATTTTTAAACAATGTTACGAAATTGGACAATAACTTGGATCGTAGAAGTGCTTTAACATTCAAAATGCCTCATTTTATACTTTATTTTCCACTAACCTAAGCGAACTTAACCTAATATAAGTTAACCTCGCCTAACCTAACTAACCTAACTTCATTAATAGAAATTACCGCTATCCAAGTGCGAGTGAATAATGTCAATATTATAAAGATAAATTTCTAAAAACATTATTCAATCACCTCTTACTCAACATTATCTACGTATTATCTACGTATATGTAAACAATAGACTGTGGCGAGTTGATTGATAAACAATGAGATCCAAACAATAGACCTTGTGGCAAGTAGAAGATAAACAGTGGGATGTAAACAATATACCTTCCGCGAATTGATGGATAAACATGGCAAGTTGATAACGTAAATATTATCTGGATAATATTGACTTTATCCGGGTTCGGACCTTACCCGTACCGTTTATGACATCAATCGCCTGAATATTACTGTTGAAATTCCCTCCCGCTCATACTGCGAGCAGCCTGTGACATCTTACATCATGACGTGCTCCTACTGCATGCCGGGAAGTTCTTTTCTGAAGGCACCGGTAGTATCGGTAATCACCTTTATCAACTGTTCTCATGTTTCTGGTTTTACGTCTGATGAATCTCAGTAAGTCTGGTTTACATTGGGTGGAGTTATCGGGATAGTAACTAGGGCAAGTAACTCACCTTACTACTGTACGAGTAAAGTATTGTAAAGAATTCTTTTATTTCGCTGTATCACCTTTACAATTTTTTTTTTCTGTACAATTTTTTCTCAATCCGTTCCACCAGTTGAATAGGGGTGTTGGTTACCCTCTTAACTTCCCGAGACAATACTCCCCTCACATACACCATGCTACATCCTCACGTCAACCACCCGAATTACTTCTTGACGCGGGAGAAAGCCCTCCGCGACCCAGCCAGGTGCGCTCACGAAGGTTTGTGAGAAACACTGGGCGCCCCATGACGTAATATCGGTACACTACTCTACCATCACATTTTCGGTAGTTGTGACGAGTTGATAGATAAACAGTGGGATGCCAACAATAAACCATGAGGCGAGGTCCTTTTAGTAAAATACCTCCATCTCCCTCTGCCCTTCCACCATTATTCCTCCTGCCCTCTCGTCCACTCTCCTCTCGCTTGCACAATTGCTGCTATCTGTTCCTCCCATCTCTTCTATGGTCTCCCTTCCGTTCTCTTCCTTACATACTTCATATCCATTAATCTTCTTGGAACCCTCTCACTTTCCATCCTCATTACGTGTCCATACCATCTCACCCTTGCTTCCTCTACTATCTCATGTACTTCAACATCCTCATTACGTGTCCATACTATCTCATCCTAGCTTCCTCAACTATCTCATGTGCCCCAACTCTTGACCGTACCTTTCCATTCCTAATCCTATCTACAATGCTCCTCAAAAACTTCATTCCCATGACCTCCACTCTCCTTGTTTCTCTTTTATCTAAATTCCAAGTTTCCTCTGCATACGTTACTATGGGTATGCTCTATAGAACACTTCCTTAAACTTTAGGAGCACTTCTCTCCGTATTAGATCTCTTACACACTTTTAGAAACCCTCTCCCTGCTGTCCCCATCTCACTATATATTCTCTGCTACCCTCTTGTTACTATATATTCTCTGCTGCCCTCTTCTTACTACATATTCTCTGCTGCCCTCTTGTTACTACATAATCTCTGCTGCCCTCTTGTTACTACATAATCTCAGCTGCCCTCTTGTTACTATATAATCTCTGCTGCCCTCTTGTTACTATATATTCTCTGCTGCCCTCTTGTTACTACATAATCTCTGACTGCCCTCTTGTTACTATATATTCTCTGCTACCCTCTTGTTACTATATATTCTCTGCTGCCCTCTTGTTACTATATATTCTCTGCTGCCCTCTTCTTACTATATATTCTCTGCTTCCCCTAATCACCATACTCCCCCCGAACACATATATTAAGCTTCTAGAAACTAAAGCAGGCCTTACCGTGAGGGGTTGCGCCCAGAGCAACCCGGAGAAATCCCCAGGGAGCATCGCCTTGCTGGGCGTCAGCCAGACCACGTGTGACGCCGCGGGGTTGGCGCAGAACTCCACGGTGAGCGCCAACTGCTGGCCCGTCAGCGAGGTCAGCGTCTTGTTCAGAGGGAACACCTCCGGTACACCTGAACAGGAAGGAAAAATTAATGTTATGGTGTACCGCAAATATTTTATAGTTCCTTTACCTCAAGATGTAGATATTTATTTCATACTCAGAAACATTGAGGGCAAAAAAAATGTCATCTCTGCTCATCAAAGAGAATAACAATCAACTATCCATCTCCTAGGCCTCCATTTAAAAATATCAATTAAATAGAAAAGCTATTACATTTGATAATTACAGCTATAACCGCATCTAAATATCATATTCTTTAAATTGAAAAAATACACATGGATACGGGAATCGAACCCGGTACCTTAAGCTTAGTACGAAAATACTATAACCCCTGAGATATCCAGGAGTCATCCCACGTGCAGAGTCATTCTTCAGACGTATTTAAGACAGAGTCTGTGATGGATCCTAATTAATTTCTCATATGTAGCTGACGATTTCCAGACGCCCATCACGGACTTTACCTTAAAAAATATGAGTGAAGAATGTCCCTGAGCACAGGATAGTTTCTGGATAGCTCAGTGGTTATAACATTGGCGTACTAAGCCAAATGTCCCGTGTTCGATTCCCGTGTCCAGGTGTCATTTAGCAAATTAAGGAATTCCAAAATATATTTGCTTTTATCTCAGGAACTTTTAGTTTAGTAAAAAATATATTTCAAATAAAAGTTTTTAATTTTTATTAGTCGTACATCATTTCAATGATAAGATATTTCGTGTCTTGAAAGGTTGTTGAGATGTGATCAAAATTGGATATATCCGCTTTTGTATGGTACACTCTTAAGTCATTTTGTTTCAATCAAAGCTGGAGCCGATTTCAATAGAATCGATTTCTTCTCTTTTCTCCCGTAAGCTGCCCTTATATTTTAGGGTTAGCTAAATTATTCCTAAACTCCTATGGGGAATCTTTTAAGAACACTAATTCAGGCTTGAAAATAAGCACAGAATATTTAGAAGCCCACCAAAAAAATACACAGGCCCAGTTTCCTTATATGATTTGCTGCTTATAGCCAGGCCGGCTAGCCGATTCCACCGCTTCAGTCAAGGTTGCCTGTAGCACTTCCCGCGCTATGCAACGTTTTAGCCGATAATTTAAGTGTAAAAACGCAAATCAACAAATCATCGTCTAAATGCAATATTCAATACAAACAAACCTTTGAAATTTATAAATACATTCATCTAAGAAACACAATATAACATATTTTATCTTTAAACCAAGAACTATATCACATATTTTTCAGAAATTGGCATATTTCCAAATCGCCAGAATTTTAAAACAAAAAATGGACCAGAACTTTTTTAAAGTAAATAAAAATCAACACATTTAATGAAAACTGCAATGAGGTTAATTATAAATCTCGTGTTTCGAAACAGTATTATTTTCAATATAAGAAACGCTACTCACAATTACAACGATAGTCATTTAACGCAAGGATACCAGACGTGCGTCGGCTCGCGGAGAAAATACGCCAAGTCCGAGTTAATACGTCAGTGTTAATGGAATATTAGCCGCCCACGGAAATAATGTATAAGTCCGGGGCGTGTGGGCTTCTGATCATTTTCATCCTTGGCCTAATTACCAAGTTTTAGCCCGATGGTTAAAATGGTTTCGGCTCTAGTCTCATTATCATACAAATTACATCACGAAAACCTCTTTCTAGGGTATAGCGGATTAAATAAACCTCGAAATTAATCAAAATATCGAATACAAATTTTTGACGACTAAAAAAAAAACCTCCTCTCTTTGAGGATTCGTGGGGAAACGGTAAAATTGGGGGATTTTTAACTAGGGCAGGTCAAGGTCACCGAAATATTGTATGAAAGGCCGCGTCTTGTACACAGATATCCATCGGTGTATAGAATTTAATATCACAGGCAGAAGCAAACAACTACGAAGATCAAAGGCGGTGTTAAAACTCAGTAAGTTATGGTAAAAGTAAACAGTTGCGGCACATTCTCCAATTTTAAAGAACTTCGGCAGGTATATTCTTTGAACCCTGCCTAACGATTTGTACGCTTAGTTTTTCAATATAGTTAACTGTTTCAATATGATGGCCACTCAAATGATTTTTCGTTTAGTAGTTCATCTCAAGTGAATTATTATTATTATTATTATTATTATTATTATTATTATTATTATTAGCACCGCGTCTTATTACCCGTTCGGGTTATACGCACTTACGCTAATGTGTAATGGTAGGGTGATTGTGAGATGAAATGAAGGACCTACAGTTTAACGTGGAATCCGAACCACGGTGGAGGCCTGGCATTCCCCACATTCACAAGATGTCTTGTCAGAGGTGAAGGAAGGGTTTGGTAATCAGATAAATCTGTGCCGGGACCGAGGATTGAACCCCGGCCGCCAGCACAGAAGTCTGACACCTTACCCCTAGACCGCCAGGTCACCNTCCTACCTACAAAGAGTTCACTTGTACATTTTTAATAAGTAAGATACACTAACTTAAATATTTTAAAATTAACCCTTGCATGTTATTATTATTATTATTAGCACCGCGTCTTATTACCCGTTCGGGTTATACGCACTTACGCTAATGTGTAATGGTAGGGTGATTGTGAGATGAAATGAAGGACCTACAGTTTAACGCGGAATCCAAACCACGGTGGAGGCCTGGCATTCCTCACATTCACAAAATGTCTTGTCAGAGGTGAAGGAAGGGTTTGGTAATCAGATAAATCTGTATCGGGACCGAGGATTGAACCCCGGACTCCCAGTATAGAAGTCTGACACCTTACCCCTATACGACCAGGTCACCAAGATCTTAATAAATCATACATTTGTAGCCGACGATTTCCGCACGTCCATCATAGACTCTGCCTTAAAATATGAGTGAAGAATGATGCTGGGCACTGGACGAATTCTGGATAGCTCAGTGGTAAGAGCATTCGCGTACTAAGCCAAAGGTCCCGGTTTCGATTCCCGTGTCCAGGTGTCGTTTTTCAATTTTCAGAATATGACATCAAGTGAGGTAAGTTTATTATAAAGTTAAGCAATCGATCGAGTACGTAGGCCGTATTATTTTTTTATAGTTTTGACATATTTTTTCAAGACTGACGTCTTTAACGACGTGAACAGTGGTTATTATCTACGAATATAATGAACTAATTAATATAGTGTTAATTGGTTATCTGTCTAACTTTATCAGCAAGGAAAAATATAAACTTTAAATCCAAGGAGAAATTATATAAAATATTTCAACTTGAAATCGAAAGATAAATCTTGAGACTGTAGTAACGATAATAACATGGAGGGAGCGAGGTCTACTGTTCACAGAACTACTAGTAAGACTGTAGTAGTAACGATAATAACATGGAGGGAGGTCTACTGTTCACAGAACTACTAGTAAGACTGTAGTAACGATAATAACATGGAGAGAGGTCTACTGTTCACAGAACTACTAGTAAGACTGTAGTAACGATAATAACATGGAGGGAGGTCTACTGTTCACAGAACTACTAGTAAGACTGTAGTAACGATAATAACATGGAGGGAGGTCTACTGTTCACAGAACTACTAGTAAGACTGTAGTAACGATAATAACATGGAGGGAGGTCTACTGTTCACAGAACTACTAGTAAGACTGTAGTAACGATAATAACATGGAGGGAGGTCTACTGTTCACAGAACTACTAGTAAGACTGTAGTAACGATAATAACATGGAGGGAGGTCTACTGTTCACAGAACTACTAGTAAGACTGTAGTAACGATAATAACATGGAGGGAGGTCTACTGTTCACAGAACTACTAGTAAGACTGTAGTAACGATAATAACATGGAGGGAGGTCTACTGTTCACAGAACTACTAGTAAGACTGTAGTAACGATAATAACATGGAGGGAGCGAGGTCTACTGTTCACAGAACTACTAGTAAGACTGTAGTAATGATAATAACATGGAGGGAGTGAGGTCTACTGTTCACAGAACTACTAGTAAGATTGTAGAAAACGATAATAGCATAGAAAGAACGATGTCTATTGTTCACATTATTACTAGTACTCTAACATAACAGACTATAGTTCCTAATTTATTTCACTAGAATGAGATATATTAAAGTGAGTATCTACAACTCCAAGAACGCTTCTTGGGAATGGTAATATTGTTTATTAGATTAGTTAATGCGAAGGTGTGTATGTTATGTATTGTAGGAGGGAGATAGAATACCGTAAAAGAACAAAGAGTGTAATCCCAAATCACAACCACACCAAGCTTCCCCGTTTTATATCATATTCAAAACGGGTCATCAACGCTTGTGGTTATTACAATTTCGATGCAGTACAGTTCTCCTCCATTTCGTGCCTTGGCGTTCACCTTCCTTCATTATTAATGGTTTCCTTCCGTGTTTTGTTAACCCCCCCTCCCCCGCCCCCACCTACCACCAACATCTCATCCACTGACACAGTTTGGAAAAAGAATTTTCGAACGTGCCTTGGGATGAGACAACGAATAAAACTTTAAAGGCTGGTTGACACTGAAAGCTTAGCTAAGATAAATGAAGTTAAAATTTTCTCTGCTTACTATTTAGAAAAATACCTGACCACATTTTTAAATGTGTTGGTTCAATAATAATAATAATAATAATAATTATTATTATTATATTTAGCACCGCGTCTTACTACACGTTCGGGTTATACGCTTTAAGTACTAATTACTCTAATGGATTAGGAATTGGGAAGGTTGAATTAGAAGAATTAAACCTGCATTTGCGTGGAGGGAGAGTTGAAAGCCATTTAGGAAAAAACACCCCCAGTTCACCCGACCGAGATTCGAACCTCGATCTCCCCGTCCTCAGCAGTAGAGCTCTACACGAGAAGCGCGTTAGCCAACTACGCCACCGAGGAGGGTGTGTTGGTTCACACCGAAAACTAAGCTAAGCTAAGTAAATCTATGCCTTATTACGCCGCCCTATGTATTTTTCCGGCTGCTGGCCGGGCAATTTTTCCATCTCCCATCTTGAACCATCTTTTGCGCATGCGCATAACGCAGCTTGGGCTCCGTGTTGAACAGACGCAGTGCTAGTTTGGTGAAAATAACTAGAGAAGTGTCGAAGTTTTGTTTTCACTTCGTTTCTCGTGTATTTAAGTAATTATATTTAGGTTTTATATTTAATATAGGTGACCTGGCGGTCTAGGGGTAAGGTGTCAGACTTCTGTGCTGGCGGCTGGGGTTCAATCCTCGGTCTCGGCACAGATTTATCTACGGCACAGATTTATCTGATTACCAAACCCTTCCTTCACCTCTGACAAGACATCTTGTGAATGTGGAGAATGCCAGGCCTCCACCGTTGTTCGGATTCCACGTTAAACTGTAGGTCCTCCATTTCATCTCACAATAACCCTACCATTACCCACTAGCATAAGTGCGTATAACCCGAACAGGTAGTAAGACGCGGTGCTAATAATAATAATAATATATTTAATAAGTGTTTTGATATTAAAATGTAACCGTTAATTGAACAAGTATAACCTCCAAATCTTACGTTTTCTTAATCTTCCAAAACATCCTTTAATAGTAACAGGAAACTCATCTTCCTCTGTACTATCTATCATCTGAGCTCAAACAAGACATTTTGGAGATTGCCATAACTTAACTTCCCTGGAGTAAACCCGAAACAAATCACAGTGAATTCAGGAGGGAAAAGAGGAACCACGGTTTGGATTAGCAATGAGTGTGAAACAAAACTGACAAGACCTTAGCACAGCATAGCATGGCCTCTTATAGTATAGCATAACTTATCGTTCTGTGTGGACCGACCTTAAATGTGTTCTGTAAGTATATCAACGGTTGTGGATAGATGCATCGGGCGCTCGTATGATCTAACGAGTCAACATAGTTCGAGGATGGATGACCAATTACTGGGAGAATAGGGTTCGAATCCCGGTCGGATATACTGAGGGTTGCTTTCTCTAAAATTTTTTCCCAATATTCCTCCACTCCTACTATGACAGATTCCCTCTCAAATTATATCTTACTCATTTCTACTACATTTAAAGTAATATTATTAATGAATGGGTACAACCCGAACGGGTACTAAGTTGTGGCGAAAAAAAAAAAAATTACCGAAAGGGTGCATGGAAAAATACATCAGTCACATTTTTTCTGTTTTTCAGACGACAAGGATGTTTGAGGTTCGAATCTCAGTAAGGTGTAATTTGTCTTAAATTATTTACTAAGGGTATATTTCCTCTAAATGATACTTACCGCACTATTGTATAGTAATCCCACTAATTTTGGGGGGTATTAAGAAGGTTATGTTTAGAGGAAGTGTACCCTCATTTGTGTAGAAAGAGAGTGGAAAACCATTTTGTAAAGATACATCCAACTGAAATTTGAACATTCATGTCCCCGTCATCGACAATCTAGTCTATTGAAAAGACTCCGTCGAGACTGTTATTTATTCAGAGCTAGAGTAATATGATTACGTTTCTGGTCCACTATTGTTTTCAGCGAACGCGTGAATCCACGGTAAATGGCTCTAGGATTTGACTCCTGACCAGGGTAGAAAACTTGAGTGTGAACTTGTGTTGAATTAAGTGATAAACTACATCTTTTGGGTATAGTCGCTTCGTTTGGATAGTTTCCTTATGTAGGGGGAAAAAAAAAATACCGGTATGAATTTAAGATTTAAACGGTGCGTCTTACTACCAATTTGGACTACACACGCATGTATTAGATATTCTAGTGTGTTAGGGGTAAGTAAGGTTGAACTAAAAGGAAGTGCACCCACATTTTCGTAAAGGAAGAGTGGAAAACTTTGTTGAGAAAACCACCCTCATTACATCCAACCCGTATCTGAACCTAGATATATCCGTAACTGTTAGTCTATTAATAGAATGACGCCTTAGACCAGTGTTATTTATTTATTAGCACCACGTCTTACTACCCGTTCGGTTTATACGCACTTACGCTAATGTGTAATGGTGGGGTGATTGTGAGATGAAATGGAGGACCTACAGTTTAACGTGGAATCCGAACCACGGTGGAGGCCTGGCATTCCTCACATTCACCAGATGTCTTGTCGGAGGTGAAGGAAGGGTTTGGTAATCAGATAAATCTTTGCCGGGACCCAGGATTGAACCCCGGCCGCCAGCATAGAAGTCTGACACCTTACCCCTAGACCACCAGGTCACCTTCGACCCGAATAAAATCATCAACTGTTTCCAGCCTGTGGCCGGCCGGGTCAGTTTTGTAAAATGATTCAATCTTCCTCTCTCTTTCCACATTTCTTCCTCCTCTAATTGCTTACATTCTTCTCCTCTCACTTACACACCTTCGCTCCTCCCAAAATTTCTTGGACTCCTTTGGGGTAGGTTTCTTACATTCTTCATTTCCATAATTTTCTTTGTCATTCTCTTATTCTCCATCAGCTTTACATGTCCATAATTCTTGCTCATGTAAAATAATACGAGCATAACGAAAATGACACGTTTTCCCTTTAACCCAAACAAGAAGTGCAAACTGGTTTTGGACGTGTGTGTACCGCGTGGGGATTGTTTTATTAAGCTCGCAGTTGATGCAATATAATTTTATGACTCTCCAGCCTCGCCAATATTCGATTACGTGTTTACTTACAACCCCAGAGGTTTATTGTGGACGAGATAAACTCTGACAAGATGGTGGAGGCAGAGATTTAGACACTCGCAGAAGGGCTGGGACAAGGAGATATAGGGGGGAACATTACTTGTCAAAATTCTCGTTATTTAGTTCACACCAGATTACATGAGACACATGGTGATTACCAAGTAGATATAGGAAGTAAAATTAAACAGATTTTATTTTTATTTATATGAGGTATTTAAGGTGGATTTTCTCAACCAACTGATTGTATCAACACGAGAAAATTTCTTTGAGCGAGACCAATAGGGCCTACCAATTTTGCCAGGAAGGGTATTTTTACATACTTTCCAGGATTCTTTTACACTCCACAATCAACATGGGACCCTCCGATGAAAGTTGTGCTACTTACTTTTATTGCTAAAAGAATCCGCTGACCCCGGCTGGGTTAGTACTTAGAGATTATTACTAATTTGGTATGTTTAATGTCATACATAGAATTATCCACCATTCATATATGGCGTTAGTCAACCTCCTAACCACTCAGGCCTGGAGTAAACAACTAACTAACCACTCAGACCTGGAGTTAGCCACTACGTAAACACTCAGATATAGAGTCAGCCACTACCTAACCACTCAGACTGGAATCAGCCACTACGTAACCACTCAGGCCTGGAGTAAACAACTACCTATACCACTCAGACTGGAATCAGTCACTACGTAACCACTCAGCCATAGAGTCAGCCACTACATAACCACTCAGACTGGAATCATCCACTACGTAACCACTCAGCTATAGAGTCAGCCACTACCTAACAACACATACCTGGAATCAGCGACTACATAACCACTCAGACTGGAGTTAGCCACTACGTAAACACTCAGCTATAGAGTTAGCCCCTACCTAACAACACAAACCTGGAATCAGCCACTACATAACCACTCAGCTATAGAGACAGCCACTACCTAACCACTCAGACCTGGAATCATCCACTATGTAGCCACTCAGCTATAGAGTTAGCCACTACCTAACAACACAGACCTGGAATCAGCCACCATGTAGCCACTCAGCTATAGAGTCAGCCACTACCTAAACACACAGACCTGGAATCAGCCACTATGTAGCCACTCAGCTATAGAGTCTGCCACTACCTAACAACACAGACCTGGAATCATCCACTATGTAGCCACTCAGCTATAGAGTTAGCCACTACCTAACAACACAGACCTGGAATCATCCACTATGTAGCCACTCAGATATAGAGTCAGCCACTACCTAACAACACAGACCTGGAATCAGCGACTACATAACCACTCAGACTGGAATCAGCCACTACGTAACCACTCAGCTATAGAGTTAGCCACTACCTAACAACACAGACCTAGAATAAGCCACTACATAACCACTCAGACTGGAATCAGCCACTACGTAACCACTCAGCTATAGAGTCAGCCACTACCTAACAACACAGACCTGGAATCAGGCACTACCTAACAACACAGACCTGGAATAAGCCACTACATAACCACTCAGACTGGAATCAGCCACTACGTAACCACTCAGCTATAGAGACAGCCACTACCTAACCACTCAGACCTGGAATCAGGCACCCCTACCCACTCATACCTAAGAGTCAGCCCCTTCCCCCTCGACCACCATGGAGAAGAGACTTAATATACTCGCACTGTACCAAGTAAACCGAAAAGATAGTCCTAGAAGGAGAACACAGGGCTCCCAGAGAAGTAGGGACGGGAAACTCTCCTTGATTTTAACTCCGTGTGATCAAATCTTGGGAATCCGTATTCAAAGCTCCGTGAAAGCCGCAGAAAACACACAGACCCGAGTAAACACGGACGAGACAGAGAGAGAGAGAGACACGCGACGCCCTCGCGATCCATCAACAAGGCGTCGGAGTAAAACACCTTGTCACGCGCGAGAGAGTTAGAGGTAGAACCTTCTTGTGACTGAAGGAAGATCTTCTCGCTCTATACCTTCCTCCAAGAAGAAGATCCATTCATTCGCTCATCGCCTAAATTCAATGGTGACTGACTTGTAGAAGACGACCAAGACATAGGTCTAAAAGCGGTGTTTTGAAAAAAAGAAGGAAATGGGAGGTGGGAAGGAGTTGTTTGCGACCGAGGGAGAGAAAGCAACTAGTCCTCTACTTGGAAACGTTGGGTGGAGGGGGGTGTTTGACTGTGTGTGAGTGCGTGCGTGTGTGTTTGAGGTAACAGAGGGAAAGGGGTGAGGAATGGAAGTCTTTCTGAAAGCTCTCGGGTGTGTTCAATTTCCTACCGACGCTCTCAAAATAGTGGGTGGAGGGGGGAAGGTGACGAGATGTGGGCAATCTAACAGAATTTCTCGTACAGAAGTTTCGTTTTCTATGCCGTTCACAAGAAATTTCACCGCAAACTAGGAAATAAACTTTTTTTCTTTCTAGTGTTTCACGTCAGAGATGGTGGGTGTGGGAGTTGGGGGGGTGGGGTATAGCTTCCAACGATTTTATAAGAGTTGTTTTGAAGGACCCGAGTGGTAATAAATTTATCTTAAGGTCTTCTTCGGTTGATTATCTGAATGTACTCGGCTTTAAGATAGTTGGCAACTTTTGGCCGAGAAACGGCGCAAGATTACGTCCAATTTCGACCACGAAACACTTTCCAATTTGTTTTATAAAAATACTGAGTGTTTTTAATTAAATGGTTTTCCACTCTCCCTCTACACTAATCCAGGTACATTCCTACAAATGCAACTTCCTCATTCATACCTCACCAGCGTTATTAAATGTGGATAGTTCGGGCATGTTTTTTTTTCAGAACCGCGTTTTACTATCCGTTTGTACTAATTACGCTAATGGTTTTAGAGATTAAAAAGAGGAAGAGGAAATGTACCCACTCTTGCGTGGAGAGAGGCTGGAAAATCATCTTGGGAAAAATTACCCTTAGTACACCCGACCGAGATTCAAACCTCGATCTCCTCGTCATCAGAATTTTAGTCTATTGCGATAATAGCACCTTAGATCATGCAGCCACCGAAGTGGGCCCAGCCATTTTGTCATACAGTGCAAATACATACAAATTTAAAGAGAACCAATGAACAACAGACCAATTTTTACTCTACTACTATGTGGTTATACATATGTAGAGTAAAGTAGATTAGAGGGGAGGTGCATTTTAGATTAAACGTACCCTTATTTACGTGGAGGAAGAATACGAAGCCATTTAGGATAAAACCTCCTCATTACGTACGGATAAGTTTCGAATCCTGATTGACAACCTCAGCATCAAAGAAAATTAGACGAACTTGGTAAAAATAAGACTACAGTAGCCCCATGGCTTCTTTGGTGCTGACTGACATCTCACAGCTGACTTCTGACAGTCAACATTTAGGTATATACCTAAATTTTGACCGTCAGAAGTGACAGCTGCTAAACACATGTTTTTGCAGATCATATGGTTCGGCGTAGGGATACATAATTTGGTCTGGTAACTTTTCAAAGCTTTTAGCTGTCACCTGTGAGCTGTCAGTCAGCACCAAAGAAGCGATGGGGCTACTGTAGGTGATCTTCCTTATCTTTCCAGGACACGTGACCTCAGTGAAACCTACAATCTTATTTAACGGTAGTGTCCGAGTGCTTGAGATGGAGCTGAGGTGCCATCGTTTGAGTTTAAAAACTAACTAACACCCTAATTAGTTAAAATGACCGTTTTACAATCTTCAGTAGTCGAGCATGTCAGATATGGTATATCAGCGCAACAATGTCTTATATGCGTTGTGATATTTAAAAACTTTTATCACCATGATAAGTACTTAGAGCTATTTTAAAATTCTGACCTCCTAAAGGCAAAAGACAAATATCTACATAATTGCTTAGAATCCGCCGTTGATTGTTTCCTTTGTTTTTGGTATCTGGTTTTATAACAGAAATAAATAATGTGGTACTGCATAGAGATTAAAAAAAAAAA